>OMMV01018251.1:1359-14500 GCA_900302635.1 Chatrabus melanurus
ATGTTCTCAAACAGCGTTGGTGTTTTCACGAGTATTTCCAGTGTGCACGCTTACGTGAGAGTGTGCATGTACAATGGGGAGTGGGTGGGGGGGTGGAGTTGGATGGGGATGACTGACGGAGTGAGAGACGCTTTGCCGAACCGCAACGTTAGACACTTTTATTTTATTATTAGGAATGTTAAAGTACTTTGGGCTCATTATGAACCTGTGGCGGGACAAATATGACTACGGTGGGCCGCCACAGTCTCCGTAGTTCATGTGAAACCCTGAATTATTTTTCATTTTAAGATGTCATAAATAAACTTTCTAAAACACAGAGAAGCAGATCAACTTAAAAAAAACCACAATGTGATTAGTTAAGCAAACTTTCCAAAGCACAAAATCTAATTTCCTCCACCAAGGAGGTTAATGTTTTCATCTGCGTAGGTTTATTGGTTAGTTTGTTTATTTGTCTGTGAACAGTTTCCTGTCTACAGTTTTTGAGAGATCAACATTCATTTTTTTATGATGGGTAGGTGATCACTCAAGGATGTTCCCATTAAATTTTGGTAAGAATCTACGCACTGATGACGTCACAAAAAATTATCAAAAATTCAAAAATATTCCTATCTCTTAGAATGGGCGAACCTTTAAAAAAAAAATCATATCTCTGTCAAAACTCATTGGATTTGAATGGAACTTGGTATGTATATGCAGGATCAGACCCTCAAGCATCAGACCACGTTTCATCTGGATCTGATTTAACATTGGAAATCCCATTTAACATGTTCGGATGAGTACATCTCGGCGACATCTCAGCAGATCAGGATGAATCTTGTCATGCTTATGTAAGATGGTAATAGCTATAAGCAGGTAAAGTTCTATCCAGATCCGGAAAGTCTTCTGGATCCAGTGGCACAAAATGTAAAAAATTCAGTTGCCGGTGTGTAAGACACTGTTGTAAGGTATCTAATAGAGATAGAAATGTCCAACCACTACCAAAATGTAGCTGGGAGAATGCTGATTCAGTAAGCTGGCAACGGGTTTCAGCTATCTCTAATAGCTCAGCACTTGTAGTATATTTCTAATAGTTATGTAATCCCTGCTGATGTCAGCATTTGTGGTTTATGTATCACTATAATGGAGAATATGAATAAATAAATATTAATAAATTAGAAATTAAAGGAGGAAAAGCTCATTTATTATAGCAAAATGATTTTAATGTCAAGTGGTTTGTTTTCACAATTGTGTAAATCATATATGCCAGTTAAAGTTAATCTGCATGTTCATGAATTGATTTCACAGGTGACAAATGGTTAAACCTTGGCGGAGGTCTGCGCTCTCTGAGTGCTCTTGTTAAAATTTGTTTTCTGATTGGGATCACTGTATGTAATATTGCTTGATGGCATAGCAACAAATCACTTCGTAACTGAGTTTTTTAAAAAATATATCCCAAGTGTAGATGAGTGACCATCACAGTCACCTTTTTTTTCTTTATCCTGCTTTGTCACACGTGGCAGCTGACATAATAAGGCATGTTAATAATGGCAAAGATGACTTTAAAACACAGAGGACAGATTTTAACAACATTTTGTGGAACTGGACTGTGGGTTAGGGAAGAATTGATTAGAATTGATTTTGAGGCCCAGGTCAGGTCTGGGACTATGCGCCATTGTTGCGCATTGTTGCTGCATCTACCACACCACAGAACCGCCACAGATCCTGGATAGCACTGACCCAGGCAGCGGTCCATCCCCACCTTTCAAAAGTAACCATCCATCTGCCACAGCTAAGTGAAACGTGGGCGTCCCTTTGGCCTTTTCCAGTTGCTGGGGTCCCCAACACTGATGCAGCTGCGTGCTCAGAGAAACGCACCACATGGCTAAAATGTTGTAGCTGGCATTCCCTCACTACGCTACTGATACCCTCATTGGCTTCTCCCAAAATAACCATTCATTTGACACAAAATAATGCCAGCGTTACCCAATGATTCTCCAAAGAGACAGAGTATCAAAGACATCCAGTCATCACCTTAGGTCACTGGTTAGCATCCAAGTCTCACAACTATACAGTAAGACAGGAAACACCAGGAATCTAAAAACCTTGGGCCTTAACTCTCCTGCATAGGTATTGACATCACTAGACAACTTTTTTGAGGGACCTCACGACTCCATAAGCTCTTCTCAGGAGCCTCTTGACCTCAAAGTCTGAGGACCCAGAGATGTTAACGTCACTGCCGAGATAAGTGAATGCCGCTACAAGTTCAACACTTTCACAGCACACGGATGCACGTCTGATGACCTAGTCTCGGAAGTCATTGAACTGTGGATCTTAGTCTTGATCCAGGAGAACCCAAACACTCTCATTCCTCACTCAGCTTCTCTGGTGCCGCAATCAGGGTATCCATTGATTACGCAAAGAACACAGCGTCGTCCGCAAAGTCAAGGTCGGTAAACTTTTCCTTGCAGACATGTTCTCCAAAACCCAAAAACCCAACCTAACACCCAGTCCTTGCGAGCTTTGACCAGAGTAGGACACAGAACCCGTCCCTGACAAACCGGGAGAAACCACTGAGAAGAAGTCAGAGAGACATGTATATCTAATTCTTCAATTTATTTCTTTTCCTTTTCTCTCCCAGTATTTCAAAAGCCAGCTTTATGGCATCACAATGACCTATATGTATGCTGGTGACTCAGACATCTGGGTTTAATCTCAGGCTGCCTTATGATGACACAAAGACCTTCTGACCCATATTTTATGTCCTCTGTATATTGGTTGAGGTAATAATGGTTGGCCACTATTAGTCGCAGAGCATGGACATACAGACACTCACTACACCTTCTAGTTTCCTGTTTTAGCAGTTTTCCACCAGAAATGGTTGATAATCATCTTTGGGGTTTTTTTTCACTTTGTGTCCCTTCCCTGGTCTGCATGGTCTGAATGCCATAATCGGAGGTAATTGTGGAGAGAGCGATAAGGCGGTCGATTCACGAAGAGTCACTGGCACCAACGTGCGACCGTGAAGGCGGTTGGCTAAATCTTTGTGGCGTACTTGAAAAAAGAAAGACAACTGATAAAAGAAAACAATTCTTTCCTTCCATCTTCAAAGCGTACTTTCACAAATAGGCTAATTATTTTGTTTTTACCTTTCATCTCACAAGAAGGAGAAAATGCTTGTTTTGATGTTTTCTAACCTTTGAATCCGCGGATGCAGACTGCGTTGCGTTTAATAGGCCTTGGTAATTTGGATGATAACTTTGATTGGTACTCCAGCTTCAAGGACAGCTAAAGCTTGTCGTGGCTCCATTAGCTCGACTCTGATCTTGCACAAGGTCCAATTAAACTTTCCATTGAACTCTCCGAGGTACGAATAATAGGAAAAGAATTATGGCTCCGTGCAGGGAGGAAAAATCCTACTTCGCACTGCTGCTGGCCAGATACAGGACCAGTTAAAATGGCAATCCATCACGATTTGTTTCCACTCTCCTGTGTGCAGGGATGTGGACAAGACCAGAACCTCGGTGAAACAGGACACTGGTCCAGAAGACGTGGTGGGTTATTCGTTTTGTAGGATTATGTGTCCCAGCAGAAATGCTCAGAGGGAATCCTGCTTGGCAAACGGCTGCTGGGGGCTGCTGTAGACAAACAATCTTTTAACAGTTGGTGAACTGCTCCACGGAGAGGACAGTGATCCTCTTTATTAAAACCACTTGTCCAACACTGTCTCCTCTTGATGGTTACATGAGGACAAGGTGCTTTGTGATCGTTTGCAGGCTCTCCTGTTTGTTTTGTCTCTTTCCTTCACTCTCTTGCTTCTTTCCGTGCAACTGCAGAAGATTTGGGGGCACTGGCCGGAGGGAGGGATATGATCGCATCCTGACTTCTCTCTTGCACAGCGTGTTGAGGTTTGGCTGATGTCCAGCTTTGTCTGCTTCTTCCCCGGCACATTCCCAGCTCGCTCAAATTCCTGTCTCCGGAGCGCGCACACACGTTGCCGAGCCTGACGACTGCGGTTGGAAGATGAATTATGCTGCAGGCGTTTGTTTGACAGATCGAGCCAGTTGCGACTGCACACGTGTTAAAGAAGCTGTGTGCAGGAGCTCCTTATGACCTGTGTCTTAATTGTTTAGTTGCGTTGCATTGTTAAAAAACAGAGCAGAGCTGGCACTTTCACCCGCGTTCTTGACCTAGAGAACCCTTGAACTCCAACGCTAACATACCCATAAATCTGGAGCCAAGAGGCTATGACGTTACAACTAAACAGTAGAAATATCCGCAAGGAACAGTGGAGGGCTGAGCAAAGATGAAGTGAAATCAAGATGGTCTTTGTCTGCAGGAAATGAATAATGTTGAATGTGGCATTCTGTCACCACAGTGAAACTTTACAATTACTCTTACATAGCAGGGCATTCATCAGATGTGCATGGATCGTGCCATACGGTTTTCGGATTAAGTGAGGCAAACACAGACACAGGCCTGGGC
This sequence comes from Chatrabus melanurus, assembly GCA_900302635.1. Classification (NCBI taxonomy): domain Eukaryota; kingdom Metazoa; phylum Chordata; class Actinopteri; order Batrachoidiformes; family Batrachoididae; genus Chatrabus; species Chatrabus melanurus. The sequence continues at coordinate 5,821 of OMMV01018251.1, forward strand.
TTTTTCTAGACACTCGGTAATCCGTTTCCAAAGTTGAGAGGATGACCGTTTCCTTTATACAATTCAGTAGCTCTTAAATAGTGCAGGAAATTTGGGGAAAATATGATTTTCCATCATGCAGGGAGTTAGTTAAAAGCCCCTGAAAGTTTGATCCTTTGTTTAAGTGGTTGTGGGAATTGGGCTGGGATGTCCCTGCTGACCAGGGTGTGGTTCTTTGAAGGTTTTTGCAGTTAGTGGTTGGAAGGGATGCCACCTCTCTGTCTGAATATGAGAAGTTTCAGTGATGAGTCTCTGGCTCCATTTGGACTCGTTATAATGTTCTGCTTCTGTTGGAGTACTCTATTAAACGGTGCAAGCAGTACCATCCTTTCTGTCTTTTCAGTCTCAGTGCTCCATCCTTGCCTTTCCCAAAGTAACTTCAGATACCCATCACGTCAATGTAAACAAACTGTATTTTTTGTCATGTAAAGAATGTTAGAAATTGACAGAATGGAATAGTTGGTTTACTTTGGTGCAGTTTTCAGGGGTAGAGTGACCATCACCTAAAAATCATCAGGATAAAGAGTTGGAGATTATTTAAAGATAAATAGAATGAAAAGTAATCATGAAAGACACTTAGTGGATACCTCTACCATAGTAATAAGGGTCAGGTATGGGAGCATGCACGAACCACCTTAGGTCCTGGTTGGCAACCACCCAGGCAGATTATTACCAGGGTATTAAGGGGCAAACATTATTACCTCTGCATGCTGACAGATAAGATCAAGTTCTTTTCTACCCATGAGAACTTTGTGATGTCATCAAGAAAACCCAAATCCCGTAACTAAATCCTTTAGCCATTCTAGGGAGTTTTTCTTCGCAAACCATTACATTAAAAATGCTGCTTGTTGTTTTGAAGCATACAACTTAAGATGCTCCTGGATTTGTGAAACCAGTGATTTCGTAGCAGAAACACATTGAACAGTCTGCATTTTGACTCCAGCACAAGCACAGACCCCAGTGGAAATCAGGCTGGCGCTGTGTTGTGAAAACATTCATCGATCATCTCACATATTAAACCTTAGTCGTTTTAGCGCATTTAGAAAAACAGAAGTCAGGTCAGGTTTGGGACTGTGCACGGGTGCTGTGTGGCGTTACATCCATCACTGCACGGAACTGCTTTGTCTGCAGACTGGCAATCACCCAGGTAGATCTGAAAAGTTGACACTTGATTTAAAATACCAATCAATCCCGGTCAATGAAAACAAAAAGTTTTTAAACCATTCTGAGCTCATAAATAGGGGGTTGCGCCAGACATCAGCTTTCTTGTAGCAAGGTAGAAGCCAATGATATGCAAGTAATGAGCCCCATCTATTTATTAAACCTCTTATAAGGGGCCAGGTCACGGTGGCAGCAGACCAACCAAGGTAGCCCAGATGTCCCTCTCCCAGCCACATACTACAGTAAGTCCTGGTCATTCCCAGGCTAATTGGGATATATAATCTGCCAGGCATGTTCTAAGACTACTGGGGTGCTACTTCCAGCTGGATGTGACTGGAGGTGTCGAAGGCGTACCCTGATGAAATGCACAATCCACCCAAACTGGCTCTTTTCAAGGCAAAGAACCAACAGCTCTACTCTAAACTTCTTCTGGATACCAGAGTTCTTTAACCTGTATAAACATGAAGCCCAACCATCGTGCAAAGGAAACTCATTGTGTCCACTTGAGCTCGCTCTTTCTGTCACTACCCATAGTTCAGGGCAACAAGGGAAAGGGGAGGTGATGGTCAAGTTAAAGTGGTGGGCTTGTGACTAGAGGATCCTCATTTCAAATCACTAAGTGCCCTTGGGCAAGGTCCTTAATCTCCAAGTTGATCCAGGTGTGCAGTTGAACGCCTTGCATGACAGCACCCTGAAATCGGTATGTGAGCGTGTGTGAGTGAATGGGTGAGTGTGAGGCATAAAGCGGTTTGAGCATTAAAGCGCAATATAAATGTCACGATGGTGCAGGTTTTCCTTGCAACTGATTGCCTCAGCAGGTGGTTTTACTGATGAGCGTCTTCCCTCAACTTAAAGTCCTGAACTTCTGTGAAATCACGTGCTGAGGTGATCGGATGCAAGGAAAACCTGTACCATCATGACCCTTCATGGCACGCTAATGCCTGTCCCTGGTCTGGAGCGATGCTTGTATTACTGCGGATGCTGCCCCAAGCCGTCTTTTGATCATCGGCATTCAGAGCAATGCATTTCTGGCTGCAGGGACTCTTTCTAAGCAGATCGAAAATGAGGTGGTCCATCAAATTCCTTTGTACTGACCACTCCAGACAACCTTGTAGGTCCACCTATGTTCATCAGGCTAACAGGAAGTCAGTGCAGAGAAAACATGAATAATATGAGCAGTTTCGGTAAAATCTCTGGCGGCAGCTGTAATTGATATAATGACCTTTCTGGAAGATAAGACAACAATGTATTGTTCCCATAATAATAATAAAATAATAGCATGTAGTAATAAAAACATGTTCAAATTTCAGTGTGTGCTGGGTAGAAAGAGTTGTTCTGATTGTTGCATTAATTTAACGCTGTTTTAGATGATAGAATGCCAAAACCTGTGTCATTTATTTTAACAGTGTGTGATTGTCGTTCTGTTGTAGGATGAAGTGTTATGTTTGGAGTAACATTGAGATCCGAGCTTTTCAGACTTTCTGTCCAAATTGGGCTCTTGTGCACATCAGTGAAAAATGGATGATGCAAAGTGGAATCATTCAATCGCGGTTGCCAAGTATAGCGAAAGCTGGAAGCCCCAGCCTTTAACCCCAAGTCATCAACAGCATCTAATGAGACATTTTCATCATTTTGAAATGATTGTTTCCTGCAGGAGGTGTTCGCTGTTCCAGTTTCAGGATCAGATCGGCTTTTACGGGCCAACTGTTACATCAGCGCCACTCGGAGGTCAGAGTTGTTTTCCATAAGGTCTACTTGAGAATAAATCTTGTGGGTTATTGATGCACATTTTTCCCTCTTCAGTCAGAGAGTTGTTGTCTTCAGTGGGATAAGCGTGCACTGTATTACTCATCCATAATGAAACCCAGCGCTCAATTAATCAAGCCCTGTACTGGTTATGGAAAACAACTGACATGGTAACTGACAAAATATGTGCTACATGGGATTGCACTGGATAATAGACTTGCTCCTGCTGTGACTTTTCCTTTGTCTCAGAGGTAAAGACTTGGCAGAACGTCAAGTACAAGACTTTTTTTTTTTTAAGGCAGAACTATAAGGAACCATATCTTTTTATTTATTTTAAAGGGGTTATGTTGTGAAAAAGTGTTTTTATCGACCGTTTATGCTTAAATGTGGTTGGGATTTCATGTCACATTAAGCCTCAGTCACAACTGGACGCACGAATTGTGGGATCGTACGTCCCCTGCGAATTGTGGGTGCTGTGGAGGCCGTAGAGGTAGAGGAGGGCGTCGGTAGAAAGGCGTAAGTCTATCTTGCGAGTTGCAGGGGCTGTGGTAGAATCTACATTGATTCTGAAATGTGCTCTTATTTTGAAGGGCACTCGGGCAAATAATAAAATATTGACATATTTTGGGTTTTACTATATATCTCAGAACATTTATCAATACTAAGCTTGTATTTGTTACAATTTTCCAATATTTAAATAATTTTAGTTATTCTAAACATGTAATACCTCATAAGACGGGTCCCTTAAAAGTAACTTAGGCCTAATTTTCAGACCAATGGACCTTCGAACCAATGGACCTTTGGAATAATGACCCGCCCCTGATGGGGTTATGATTAAGGTTTGGAAAAATGATATTATCAAATGGGTGGGTCTGGAAGCTTGGTGCCACAACATCTTGTGGGACATGCTGTGGCTGTTGTTTATTAGTGTGGAGCAAAACATCATACATAAATATCTAAATAACATAAATATTTAAATTCACAACCTGAAAGTTATTTCCTAAAATTATTAACTGCCGAACACATATTAACAGAATAGATTATGTACTTGCAAAGTAGCTCAACAGGGTTATTTCTAGGCTAGCTACATGCTAACTAGGAAAGCTGGATTGGCGAGCAATTGTGCTGTCTGAGCTGGGCTAACTTACTAACTCGTGCAGCCCAATCACTTGTAGCCTGTTTTGTCTTACGACTGACTGAATGCAGCCATCTCCAGCTTGGACAATGTAAATATTTCCTCAAAGGTCAGTAGCATCACAACAGCTAGGGATTTGGTGTCCATGCAAATTTGCAGGTCAGGTCAGATCTGGGAGTGCATGCTGGCGCCGCGTTTCCCAGCAACTACCACACTATGGAACCACCCTGACATCCTGGATGGCAACCACGCAAACAGAAAAAAGGTCTACCACCACCTTTCAAAAGTAGACATCTATCTGTCACAGCCAGGTGATACATGGGCATCTTCTTGGGCTTTTCTAGTTGCAGGGGTCCTCAGCAATGAGGCACCTGCACCATATGTTGTAGTGGATATTCCCTCACAATACAAGTGGTACTGAATCTACCAAAGTAATATCCAAGTATCCTCTGAAGAGGCATAGTGCCAAAGACATCTAGTAGTTGCCTTATAGGTCGCTGGTTAGCATCAAGTCAAATCTGGGAACATGCACTGATGCTATGCTTCGCCACATCCACGACACCACGGAACCGCCCTGGGTCCTGGATGGCAACCACCCAGGCAGACAACTTGTCCATCCTCACATCTCTAATATAACCATCTATTTGCCACAGCCAGGTGAAGTAGGGACACTGCCTTGGTCTTCTCCAGCCGCTGGGGTCCACAACACTCAGGCACCTATGTGCTGAATCATGCACAGAGAAATGCGCCACATGGCCAAAATGTCAGAGCTGACCACTTGCATTGTCAATTAATCAATCAGTCAATACCTTTATTTAACTAAGAAAGATCCCATTGAGATTAAAAACCTCTTTTTCAAGGGAGACCTGGCCAAGATAGGCAGCAGCAATTACAAAACACAGTTACAGAGACACACAGTCAAAACACAAGCAAAAGACCAAAAATAAATAAATAAAATTTAAAATACAAGTAGATTACGAAAAACAACTACATGTTGTGGAATCTGCCTCAAGTACTCTCAATTTGAATTTAAAAGTGCTCAGTGAAATGTTAATTTCCAATCATTCTGCAACAAGTTCCATGCAGAAGGTGCAGAGTGGACAAAAGTCTTTTTACCCGGTTCAGTACGGGCATATGGACCAGAAAACAACAGATAATCTTGAGAACACAAGGAGCAAAGACCATGACTTTACTGTGCAATTACCGCACATATGTGCGAAGGCATTGGACCAAGAATTGCCTTGTATATAAAAGTATACCAATAAGTGAGGGAGCGTTTGACACAAAGTCATTCCAGGGGTACCCAAGGATCCTCCGAAAAGACCTAGTACCAATGACATCCAGTCGTTGCCTTAGGTCAGTGGTTAACATCCAAGTCTCACAAGCATACAGTAAGACTGGAAGTGCCATAAATAATTTGGCAATGTCGATATCTTTGCAGGAGAACGAAGGTCAAACAGCTCTCCCCAGCAACCTCATGACTCCATAAGCTCTTCTGAGGCGTCTCTCGATCTCAAAGGCTGAGGACCAAGACACATAAATGTCACTGCCGAAGTCTGCATGTAAAAGAAAACAAAAATCCAACTTGACGGTAGCAGTTCGCACAAATTACTCAAGCAAATGTAGCTTCTCTGCAGAAATATCCAGACAAATCCACAGATCACTAAATTGAAACAAATTTAAAATCGGACTATTTCCAGCCAAAATGCAAATATTTTTTGCTATTGTTTGGTCTCGTCCCAGAATGCAGAAAATGTCAGCTGACGTCAGAATTGTTTTGCTACCGTGCCGCTTTGAAATAATCCGATGTAAAACTGATTCTGTATCGTCATTGCATCGCAATACAAATGCAGATTTCCAACAGTAGTGTTCTTGTGATAGCAGGACGTATAAATAAAAATGGCTTAACTAAATTAGATTTTCTGAGTTAAAAAAAAAAAAAAAAGGAAAGTAGATCACATTACAAGGTCTCAGAAATCAAAATCATCCCACCCACCTTTCACTCCCACGTATTTCACGTGAGCTCTGGGAATTTAGTGACAAGACAAATTTATCGCTGCTCGGTTCGTGCTGTTGTCTCAACCTCTTGTACAAATACCTTCCATCACTTCAGGTATCATAATCGACAGCGCTCGAGAACCACTCGATGCGTGAGTCATTCATACCGCCTCATAAATAATGAACTGCTGGCAGCCGGTTAGTAGCAGCTGCAACCTGAAACAGTAGTTGGTGAAACACAATCGTTGAGCTTGTAAACTAATGTGTTTCACCTGCCTCGGCCCGGTCGTCTGGGTCTGCCGCCTGCTCGCCGTGAGCCACAGACAGGTACACGGACCCGAACCTCCTTTTGCCTCCCTCCGGCTCCCCCTCCTGACCTCGCTTCCTCTTCAGCCAATGAATTTTTCACTAAAGTTCTTTGATATATTCCTGTCCCACGAGAGCACGGAAATTGCAAACTAGAATCGCGAGACATGATTATTTCTCAAAACTGCACTTCTACCCTAATTAGTTCACTCCTCAGAAGTGGGCTGTGCATTATTTACACATTAAGGGGACGCGCAGGCCAGGAGATGAATATTCATTGTTTGTTGACTTTGTTCTGGTCCCTCGGCTCAGGCAAAAGTTGAGTCAAGAGCCGATGTCATTGTGGCTTGTTTATGCAACTTTTGCAGCGCTGGTGCCAGGAACATAATCTCTTATTCTTCCGTAATTATGTGCACTCATGCAGATACGCAGACACAAGCAAAAAGTCAGCTTAATAGGTGGAAAACACTCGGGCACGAGGAGATCAGATATGTTCAGTGACGAGATTTGTTCTAATTGTAACCTTACACAGTTGGTTGGTGTCATAACTGTAAACTGCACAAAGGATAATTTACTCGGTCGCAGATCTGCAGCGACTTCCTGACATCATTTCACCCTGCAGCTTTTTGCTCTGGTTCTAATGAACAAAGCTTGTTTGCGCCTTCTTCTCTTTGTTAGCAGGATTACTCAACTACAGAATACATTTTCCTGATACTTAGTAAAAAGCTTGGCCTTGCTCTGGAATAGATGCCATTGCATTTTGTGGTTGATTTGCAAAAAGGGACCCGTGGCTCTCGTCATTAGAACCAGTTTTCACAAAAGTTAATGAAGTGGTTGGGAGCTTGAGGTGGATCTAGACAAAGGCACAGAGCCTGGACACGTAAAAATGTTTTTTCTCAAACCACTTTTCCAATACATGCTGAAAAGTTTGGCCGGCAATCGATACAATTTAATTTTTAACATATCTGCATGTAGGGTAGGAAAGAAATTTTTTTTGAAAGATCAGGTCTGGGAGCATGCGCTGGTGCTATGCGTCGCCACATCCACCACACCAAGGAACCGCCTTGGATCCTCCATGGCAGTCACCCAGGCAACCTCATAACTCCATAAACTCTTCCCAGGCGACTCTCATGCTCAACCCAGAGGACCCAGACGTATGAACATCACTGCCATTTAAAAATGAATTAAAAAAAACGGCACATGCAGAGCAGAGCTGTGGGGTATATATAGGGAGAAGGATGCTGAGGATGGAGCTGCCAACAAGGAGAAAAGGGGGGGTCCAAAGAGGAGCTTTATGGATGTGCTGAGGGAGGGCATGCAGGTGCTTGTTGTGATCGAAGAAGATGTAGAGAACAGAGTGAGATGGGGGATCTTTCTGTAGCGCCCCCTAATGGGAGAAACCAGATGAAGATGAAGAATATGGCATTTTTACAAGAAGCGATTCTCACAAAACTTATGAAATGTTTGGCTTTTGCTTACAATCAGGACAGGAGGAAGCCCTGAGGTTAGTTTAAGAGTCTATAGTTTCTTTCATGTGACACATTTTTAAGACACATTCATTCATTTATTTTCTATACCCGCTTATTCCAATTAAGGGTCATGGGGGTGCTGGAGCCTATCTCAGCGGTTATTGGGCGAGAGGCGGGGTACACCCTGGACAGGCCCGCCAGTCCATCACAGGGCCACATGTAGACAGACAAACACATTCACACTCCCACTTCTACCTACAGTCAATTTAGAGTCACCAATTCACCTAACCTGCATGTTTTTGGAAGTGGGAGGAAGCCGGAGCACCCGGAGGGAACTCCACACAGAAAGGACCAGGTCGGAAGTGAACCTGGGACCTTCTAGTTGTGAGGCAAGAGTGCTAACCACTGATCCACCGTGCCGCCCGGAATTCATGTCAGAACTGACTTGTTTTTAAAGTCTTAAATCAGCCGACACCAATGATCACGAAGAAACTGTATCCGACCCCGTTCTGTCCTGTGTAGTATCTCTGCTCCACGTTCACCTCTTAATCTCTGTTTGACCAGTCAATATGAATACATTTGGTTGGTTGGTTCCCAAACCTGGTCCTTTGAAATAAAGCGTAGCAACAAACGTATTTTACCATTTCATAAAGAAGAAGAACAGAGGACATTTTTCTTTAACATCAATTTGGAACAGCTATACCACAGCAGTACATTTAAGGTGCAGCCGCATAAAAAGCCAGAATATTACAAGATAGAACATTATGGCCCAAAGTGCTTTTTAAAATTTATTTATTTTTATTTATTTATTTTTTTTGCAAAAGGA
>OMMV01018284.1:1302-15772 GCA_900302635.1 Chatrabus melanurus
TTTGGTAAATTGGGGGGGGGGGGGGGGGGCTTCATTTTATTCATGTCATGCCGGCCTTGTCCATGCTTCACCTCTATACCCATTTATAGGTTGGCCGGGAGTTAGACGGAGTCAGGCACTGCCAAGATGGCGACATTTGGAACTGCTCTATTTGAGCGTTGAAACCTGCTCCAATGTTCAATGTTCTTTACACAGCTATCAAAAACAGAGACAGGGTACCCTTGCAGAGATTGTTTCACCAAGGACAGACAGCAAGCAGGAACTAACAGCGGCCAACATGCACCAGCAGCCAGCACTTCCTTCACTTAAGGGCTTTGAATAAATATCTGTCTTGTAATACCACAACTATTGTTTCCATGGAGTTCACTGTGTTCATGCCATGTTGTCAACTTGTAGTTCGAGTTTTTTTTTAATTTTTTTAATTAAAGTCAATTTTGAGTTTCACTGCTGAGATTTGAACTTATTAATTTACTGTCAAGATTAGTCATCGACAACTGTTGGTACCTGACTAGTGGACTAATGATTTTCATTCGTCATCACAACCCTATTAATAACATGTACATTGCCAATGTCCAAATATTTATGGCCCAACCATATATTTGATGAAAGAATAAAATTGCCCCCATGACCGTTAACAGCCCTGAAGGCGCAATCTCACCTAGACGTTTGGGCCAAGGCAGACGAACGTATTTGCAAACACAGGTGTCCGCTGGCCTCTGCCAGCCTACGCTGATGAACGTCGACCGTGTCCAAAACTTTTCAACATGCTTAAAATTACTCTGCGTTTGCCAGCGTACGGTACCTCTGGCTACATTGGAGACTGTTAGAAAAAGTTAATCTCCGCTACGACCAAATTCCCTACGCTAGCCTATGCTAGGCTCCGCTAGCTGAAGTTACTGGTGTGATCGTCTACGCTGGCTAACATTTGGTTGCTGCTTCACCCTGCCTGCTCAGAATCACTGGACAGCGGTGTGCCGGCCTCCTCTCCCGCACGTTGCCACGTTGACAAAAGTCCCGCTTGTTATAATAGGGCGCTGGCTAATGCCCGTCTCCGCTGGCCTCCGCTAGCACCACGTTGTGGAACGCCGAGCTGCATTAGAGGTTCGCTACCAAATTCTGGTTAACGTGATTTTTGCTGACTTTTTGGCCAATTTTCTCAACTTTTCCCTGCTTTCACCAAACGCTGGGGTAAACGTTATAGTGAGACTGCGCCTTAAGCGGGTTCAGAAAATCAATGAATGAATGCGTTTCCAGCTTCAAATCATGACTTACTTTTCATTGTGACATTTATCTTATTGTTGAGTAGGTAGCTCGGTGGGATAAGGAGTCGGGCTAACAATACGTAGGCTTCAGCAAATCCTGCAAACTCAATGAATGAAGCGTATCTGTGACAAGACAAAAGAGGGGAAGGTGTATAATCTGGTATGAGAAGAACTGATAGCCTGTCAGGAATGATGGGTCCTCGTGCTGGAAAACAACTGTAGAAGAAAGAAAGAATCCGCCTGAGAATGCTTTTTTTTTTGTTGAGTGTGCCAAATTAGGGTGAGAAAGAACGAGTGCACATGGACCACACCGACTGACTAGCTGGACTGATGTGGGACAGATATTTACCCCTAATTACCTGGAGGAATGCGACACATGAGAGCGGAACAGATACGTTGCCGATTTAGCCGGAATTTCCTCTCCTTCCGTGTCATGTGCCGCTTTAACCTGATTAGGTACGGCACTTATCAGAGGAGATGAAAGCAATTGGGGGAAATCGGTGATGCAATGTCGGCCACCCCTGCTTTCCACCCACCACCCTCTCTAACGGTCAGTGCCAGTTTTGCAGTGCGTCACAGGACTCGGAAAACCCTGCGTGAACTCTGATACTGTGTCCTTGTCGTGGACAAAAATGAAACGTCAGAACCAATATGCAAAGCAGTTGCCCAATCTTGCGATGAAGTCGTTTCTGGTCATTTGAAAACGCTATGAAAAATTGAACACGTACAAATGGTACTACCCAGGATCCTACAGTATCTGCTGCTTCGAAGTAACCTCTGTGATGAAGGCAGACTTAAAGTTATTCTAGTCTGGACCAGTGCTGTGTGAGCGGATTAGCTTTTCAGCTAACTTTGAAAACCATTTGCCGACCAATTAGCTTCCACTAAATTTAGTCGTCCTAACTTTAAGTCAGATAACATTTTTTGAATAAAGTTCAACAGTCAAAAAATGTTTGTAAACCCTAAAATCATATATGTTTGTTCCTCATGGAGCTTATACACTAATCCAATAAACGAAACTGACGCATCATGCGAAGGCAACAAGCATTATTAAAATTATTTTCCATGTGTATTTTTATTTCTTATTCATTTAATACTTTCTGTCCTGAGAATAAACTGTACGGGGGTACGTAAAAAAGGTCTCGGCCTCACCCAGAAACAAAATTATCTGGAGGCTCAACATTAGGGTTGCCAACTCCCTGAAAAATACATAAGGGACACCTCGGTGGCAAGGCCGGCCAACCCGATTGCCTTCACCCCTCCTGGCGTGGTGAATATATTTTTTGCCTTTTGTTGTGTGTGTGAAACGATTTTTAAACTAGCTCAATACGGGACGCATACTTTTGTTTCTAAATACGGGACGGTTCCTTATTTCAAGGGACGATTGGCAACCCTACTCAACATGCCACCTTCTTGTGCAAAAGGATAGCAAAGGTTGAACATCGGTGGACAAAGTGCATTGAAGTTAAGGGAGATTATGCTGAAAAATAATGCAAGAACAATCTTTGTCCTGTGACGTTTTCCGGGTGAGGCTGAGAACTTTTTGAAGTGCCCTCGTATGTTCATCCTGATCATCATCTGATCTTGGAATGCTATACCTTTTTTGGAAACATCCATGTTTAAGCTACAACATAGCTCTTTATGTCTGTTTTTTTAGGGTTTTAGAGCAAAAAAAACAAGCCAAAGCTAAATTAATGTAATAAAAGTCAGCAGTTATTGGCAGCTTCAGCAAAAGGCGTAATCTCACTATAACGTTTGCCCTGCGTTCGCCAAATACTGGGGTAAAGTCGAGAAAATTGGCCAAACGTCAGCAAAAATCATGTTACCGGAGTTTGGTAGTGAACCTCGAACGCAGCTCGGCGTTCCACAACGTGGTGCTAGCGGAGGCCAGCGGAGGCGGTCGTTAGCCAGCGCGCCATTAGAACAAGCGGGACTTTTTCCAATCACTGGAAAAAGTGATTCTGAGCAGGCAGGGCAAAGCAGCACCCAAACGTTAGCCAGCGTGGCTGATCGCACCAGTAACTTAGGCTAGGGGAGGCTACCGTAGGCTAACATAGGGAACTTGGCCGTAGCGGAGAATAACTTTCTCTAACGGTCTCCAATGTAGCCAGAGGTACGTCGGCAAACGCAGAGAAATTTTAAACATGTTGAAAATTTTTGAACACAGTCAATGTTCATCAGCGGAGGCCGGCAGAGCCTAGCAGATCCTAGCGGAGGCCAGCGGATACCGACATTTGCAAATACGTTCGTCTACGTTGGGCCCAAACATCTAGGTGAGATTGTGCCTTAAATGATTTAGAGGCTGAGCATTATCACAGTTAACTTTTCAGTTAGCCCATATTGAAGCTAACTTTTAGGGTAGCTGTGCCCATTACTGGTCTTGACTGATTGATATGTGCACTGGACATAAGCAGAAGTTTGAAAGAAATGTTTGGTCCTCGTAAAACCGCTGATGTAACTTTTTTTTTCCAAACACCGTGGCAAACATAGCCCCTTTTCCCACATGGAACAGTTTGCATTTATGTGAACGCAGCAGAGATGTGATACCTTCACATGCAATTTTGTTGAGTAAGATTTCTGTATTAGTTGGTTCTTACATGCTTTGGGTAGTCAGTAAAATTATGTTCATGTCATGCCGACACCTCTCCTCTAGGAACTGCTTTGTACATCCTGCACTTCTGTGCCACAGATTTATAAATGTACATAAAGCTCTAATGCCCCTCTCACACTATGACGCATTTGCTTCCTGTAGAAGCTCGTATATTGAAATTTAAAAATACGGGCATTACGCAAGCTTTAAGGGAAGCCTACGTAAACACTATGGGGGTCTACGGGAACACTTATGGGATGAAAAATTTATGGGGCGAGATTTTTAAAATGTTCAAAAAATTTTGGAGGGTCCTCCTGTAGCTGTTTTACTAGAACCATGTGTAAACTCTACTCAAAGTCTACGACAGCGTACACAATATCTACGAGCCTTTATGTAGCTGCTACGTATTATGAATGGACTCGCGTACACAGCCAGTAGGCTTGTTGCTGGCTTCCCGCCTCCTCCCCCGGGAATTTCCTGTACCCTTTCCCGCCTTTTCGTATCAGCCGCCTCCAACTCTACCATCAGCTGATGGATATATCCATGCAGGGGTCTTTTCAGGATCCAGTCTCTCACCCAGGCACACATCTTCTTTCTGTTCGTTGCTTTCTGTCTGTCCCTCCATTCATGCAGCATCAGTAAACCATTGGTAAGTGAGAGTGAAATGTGATATATCAGGAATGCAGATCTCAGCTGTCTCTCCTTGGGATGCATGTTGCTCCTTCCAAGTGAAGATGCAGAATGGCATAATCGGGATGTACACGGCAACCATACGGACCTTACTGGAACCATATGTGAACCATACGGGCACAATACTGGACCCATACGGGCCTTACAGAAATCTTACAGGGTTATTTTACATCCTGGATATGTCCTGTGTGTGGGAAGTGTACGCAAGGTGTACTTAAAGTGGGTAGGAACCATACAGCTTGAGCAAATACGGTCTCAAAAAGAAACAATTTTCCCCGTATATGGGCCGTAAATTAAATTTCGAATGCGCGATGCATACGGGAAGCAAATACATGATAGTGTGAGAGAGGCATAAAAGACAGAAACTAGCTAGTGGGTACTTCTGTTGTGTTGTGGAGCTTTGCAGCGTGTATGGGGCTTTGTGTGTGTTGTGTGATCAAATTGTTACATGTTGTAGGATATATTTGTTTGTGTTCTCTGTGTTTGTAAACATTTATTGTTGTTGTTTAATTTGCAAGATGTTTTTGATGCAACTACCTGTAGTAGAATTGATGTAGGTGGTTTTTTTGGGGTTTTTTGTATTGTATTTGCCAGTGTTTTCTGCATTTGCTAGTGTTGTTTTAATTTGTTGTGTTGTGGCCCCTATCATCCACCGTAGTTCCGACACCATGGACTTGAACAAATCATCACTATTTGACAAGCCTGAATGAGAATGTGTTGCTTTAGCTTTTAGACAGGGCTAGTTAGTACTGGCAGGCCTGGCACGCTATCGCTTTAATCTGCTACATTTGCGGTTTTCTTGAGAAATGAGGCAATACCTCTTTTGGCACTGGGCAAAAAACACATCATCAGTCATGCTTGGAAGGAATTCGGTTTGGAATCACTCAAGAGATGTCTGCTGAAGAAATGACAAACAAGGCTTAATGTGCATTCATGAATACAGTTACTGTACTTGATGTGTCACAATTACTTTACATATTAAGGAAGACGCTGAAAGCTGCAGCATTTATGCCATTCTGAATTCAGGCGAAACATTTATTTTCCTGCAAAGCAAACAAAATTAATCACTATCTGTCACACAAACCACCAATGAAGTGGAACTTCTTGATTAGCCGCTTTTCTTATCAGTGTCGGAACGTATCCTCGTTGCAACAAAGGTCATGAATATTTCTTATAGGACCGAGTAGCATTACAGTCCGTCTTCCTGCTCTGGCTCTATAGTCCAGAATGGGAATGATGTCAGATTCCACTATTCCTGCCGTATGCCATATGAGAGCTATCACTTCTCAGTGTAAGACCTATGCCTGTTTGTAGCCAGCGGCACATCTGTGCACCTTCTGTGGTGGGCTCTGCCTGTGGTGGGCTTCGCTTGTGTGCGTGTAGATGCAAGCCAGCAGATATGCATGACGTGCACACACAGAATCGCAGGTGGGCCAACGATGTGATACAGACTAACAAGCGTCCTCTTATTCTTTACTGAACGTACAGTGCCGGGGCGCGTTTCCAACCACGTTCCGCGCATCCCGCACGTGTTGTCCGAGCAGGCATAAACACCCACTCCTAAGTGTCTTACGGTAAATGATTGTGAGGTCATAAACCCTCATTTTCATTTTGTACCCCACACAGCGCTCGCTCCAGGCCATCTATTAGCGCTAATACGACTACTACCCCCCCTCCCCTTTGTTCCAAAGGCCTGTATTTGCTCAGAGGTTACTGGAACAGGCCTCATTGATGTCTGGAAGCAGAAGGATGTCCAGGCCAACAGCCTCCAGGTCTCACAGTTCCCCTGATTGACCTGATGAAGACCAAAGGCTCCAATCAAAGAGTCATTCTGCATGTGGGTGGGCACGGTTGGACGCGAACAAGCGCGCATCTGTGTCACCACCTGACCACACACATCGCATGAACGTTATCATTTGCACATTAGACACGCCAAAAATACTCCACAAATTCTGGGGCCAACATCTGTCTTGTACTTCCCGTCTGCGTCGTTCCTTGCGTTTCCCACAAAAGGCCTGCGTCAGTGGTCTGTCAAGTGATACATGCTGGTGAGATCCGCTGCATAGGCGGTACGGTACAGATCGCAGGGTGGTGACAGAGCCAGAGTGCTTAAATTTAAAAAGAGTAAAACGGTTTGGACAATCTACAGCACGCTGATAAAACACAGAGACTATAACCGCCGCCTTGTATCCAAACGTCCAGAACATGAATGTCTAATTATTGACAAGCAACTGGATCCTTTGGCTGACACTCCTGACAAATTGGAAGCTTATCTCAGCCCCTTATTACCACACTAACATTTCCCTCCCGGGTATACTATATTACACCCACACTTTCCTTGGCATTGACATCATGATAGATGCCTGCAGGCGGCACCTTTCCAATTCTTTTCTCCATCAAACTAAGTAATGATGCCAATACCGTAAGCCGCTTTCATTTATCAAACATCAGCGAAGTGATAAATCCACTGTGTGGGTGGTATGGGCCGTGTTCTCTGGGTGGTCATATTTGGGAAATGTGAAGTCCAATAAAGGTGTGTGCGTAATTTGGAGGTGATTTTCATCCAGGCTATGCCAGTTGTACTCAAATTTTCTGAGGTAACCAGCGGGTGTACTCTACCCAAGCCTTAAACGCTGCTGCTGAGAAATGAAGCCAATACTGAAGTGGCAAAACTTGTAGTTCCTTGAATGGCCGCTTGAGGCTGGATCCAAAAGCGAGTCACAGACCACCATGTTAAAATCTACAATTTTACAGCAGAAATGAACATGTTGACAGCCTGGTACAAAAAACAGTTTTGATCTCTATAGTTAGTTTCATGACAACTGTATGGGGGAAGGGGGGTGAATTTTGGGAGGAACTCATCAGTTTAAGCTATTTTAAGCCATACATTTATGAATCATTAGGGGCGTGGTCACTTGGCGCCGTTTATCCTTTCTGAGCATTTTATTACAAATATCTGAGATAACATGGCTTGCTGTGCGGTTAATTGTACTAATACCCACACCTAAGCCATCAGTTATGAAAAGCGCCACCCAGTGCACAAATATATGTGTTAATCAAACAAACTAAAGTTAGCCTGTTAGCCTTAGCTTTGTTTGTTTGGGAACTCGAGTTCGGGTGCGTGTTCACACCGGTCTTGCCCAAGCTCCACCTCTTTACCCATTTATGGCATGGCTGGGAATTAGGCGGAGTCAGGCACTGCCAAAATGGCGACATCCAAAGCCACCCCATTTGAACTTCAAAACTGCTATTCAGAAAATCTATGGGTGACGTCTCTGAGAGTTTGTCCAGTATATATATAGTCAATAACTCCCTATTTACAGACATTGACTTATTAATCTTGCTGGTGTTTAATTCATAAAGGGGTTGTATTATACCCCATGTCAGGAAGCTAACATGGATGACCTGGGACTATATTCCCTTCGATTAACAGAACATGCATAGGATTAATGGAGTCCGTGAATCCGTGAGCGAGTGGGTCCTCAAAATTTCTGTCAGTAACCCCGTAAAAACAACTGCATATTCAGCTCTGAAATTTTGAAATTTTGATGGATACAGGAGAGAACCAGTGAGCCTCCTATTTTGGACCATGGTTCCATCTTCTAACATGCAAAATAAAATAAAGACAGGCCTATTAAGTTGCTTGTGACACCTGTTGCTAATCACAGGTGCCTGGTGGCCACTGGGTGCAGTGTTGCTTGTGCATAAACAATGTCAACCTTTATTTATAAAGTACCAATGTTTGTTGCAAATTGACATACTTCACGTACACTTACCATGCTTACACGTTTTTCAAGTCAAATCAAGCCTGATATGGTGAAGTGGAAATGAAAAATAAGGCGAGACAGAATTTAACATAAAACAAAGCAGCCAATGTCACAGAGCTTGTATTTTATACTATCATTAAAATATTTCTGTTCATCCACAAACACAACTCCATAAATATGAACAATTTACCATTCACAAACTGAATGTCAAATTGCTTTAATGGCATTTATCTATTTTGACGGTCTACTGAACCAAAACTATGTCCAAGTTAATAAAAGGACTACGGTAAATAAGAAAGTAACAGATCACAAGATAACATTGATGATATACAAACTCAATATCTGTTGCTGTTAGATCCTGAGTTTCTATCAGTATCCGAAAGACCCACGCCTTCATGTTCAGTGGGAATTAAAAATCACAAGGTAATATAAAAGTCTGCAGTCAATATCATCGTGTAGATGAATGTTAAAAGTTGGTGCCTTCTTCCTTTAAATGGAACAACTTCACGAAAGCTCGACCAAAGACTGAGTGAATCTGTAGCATATATTATCCCAGTGTGTTGGTTGTTGTTTGTTACTGAGAAAGAATGAATAGTTGTGTCTGTAAAAATGCGCGGAGTCAATAAAGAAATATATGTAATGTTAGTTAATGTCAAGCTGGCTTATGGTTAGCAAATGCGTTTACTTACCTTGGTAGCTGATTTATAAAGCTTTAAACATTTGAAGACTACAATGAAAGAACGGGTATAGTCACATTTCAGTCATTTTTGAGATATGGCTCTTGGCACATTGGTCAAATGCTAAACGTCCTTCCTTTTATAATATCTTGTCACAAAACATGCATAGTCTCAAGTAAATAGAGAAGCGAGAACCAGCGTCCTGTGAAGAACAGGCCTAGTCACAGTGTTTATTTCATAAAACTGGAAAATTGCCTCATATTATGCTTTATTAGATTGTTGAGAGAAAGCCACATCTTCGTTTTTTCCCCATCTTTTTTCGTGGATTTTCCCTTATCTTTGATATTGTTGTAAATTTAATTCATGTAAATTGTTAGAATTGTAAATTTTTTCTTCCCATTTCTACAACATCAGAAATCATATTTCTTTCAATAAAAGCATTGAAACTTATGAGATATTTTATTATTATGAGTATAGTTAGACACAATATAACAGGCATCGTCCATAGTGAAGTCATTTTACAAAATTGTTTGTACTACATCCCTAAATTAACTAATCATCATCAAAAATTACAACAGAATACCCAATTGGATTGTCTAGCAGGTAAATCAAACAAAAAATCATTTTCTTCCATTGATATGCTGTGCATGACTGTTGAAGTTAAAATTTTGTTTTTCTTGAAACTGAGAAACTGTGACTATACCTGTTCTTTCATTGTAGTCTTCATTTTTCTCGTTTGTTGGGGGGGGCTTTCACTAATACAACATCAATTCTGTGGACATCGTTGACAATTATTTTTGAGAAATCTTGCAGGTATCATGACAAATTTAGCGTTTTTACAGCTGGAAACTCGGGTCCTGGCTTGTTAAACTACATCTGTGCACAGAGCCTATTGCCTCAGGTACTTTGTCCCACCAAAAGATTGTGTGGGTTCACTATATTCTGTATTAGATTGGCGTGATAAAGGAAGCATTGTGGAGATGTCTGGATTGTGGTTTGTTGAATTTGTCTCACTTATGTATGGCAGTTGCTGAAAATATCGGAAAGACAGCGCGCTCATTGTTTTGCGAGACGTTGGTGCAGCTTGATCGGTGTTACTGTGTGAAACCAGCTTCTAGATCAAAGAGTCCCTATCAGCAAATAAGTGACACAGGGCAACGAGGAAGAAAGGAAGGAGTGAATGAGTGTGTCGGCTTCTTGACCTCTTCAAACTCCAGCGATTATAAGCCGAGATGGTATTTAGAGTGGTCAGACTCCCCCTTTCTCCCATTCATGGCGGGCCCGTGTGGCTGTGTGACTATGTCCTGAATGTAAAAAATATATAAAAATGTCTGTGTAGGGGTGTAGTAGAGTTGGTGTGCAGGGTCAAGGGTTGCTCAATGGGGTTCTGGAGCCAGTGGGCCTTCTCCATTGTTCAGGGTGAAGGAGCCAAAGGGGGGGCTGGCGGACCTATGAGTATTGATGCCAAAGGTATTGCCTGCTTACGGTAGGGGGGATTTAGCAATAAGTGTGCATGTCCCGTTGCTTCAGGAGGAACCCACATGGGGCAGGAAAGGAAAAGTAATCACAGATGATGTAGAACCAAAGAGAGGAAACTGATTTAAGACAATGAGTGACCAGGAAGTAAGCGGGGATCTTAAATGTCTCAGTGGTATCCCCCTCTTTCAGGGTGTGGGAGTTCTGTCTCAGAGGTGATGTTGATGGATAGAAGAACACTAAGACTCGTGATAACCTCCAAACAAGACTGCATTCACTTTAGCTGTCTGCAGGGTGACAGCTCTCAAAGGAATGAAAGGATTATTTAAACGGTCTGCAATCAGATTTTGGCAAAACATGAAGACAGGTGTCAAATAAAAAGAAAACCTTAAAAAGTGAGTGGAGAAAACAGCAGCTGCTGCCATACAGGTGTTCTTCATCAAGCAGTTACATAAAGCTTGG
This sequence comes from Chatrabus melanurus, assembly GCA_900302635.1. NCBI lineage: Eukaryota > Metazoa > Chordata > Actinopteri > Batrachoidiformes > Batrachoididae > Chatrabus > Chatrabus melanurus. The sequence goes on from OMMV01018284.1 coordinate 12,227, forward strand.
GGAAAAGTTCAACAAGGAAAATGTTTCGCCTCACATTCTTGCTTCTCTCTCCATTGGTGATTTTCTGTTTCTGTAATCTCCTACGTCACCTCTATTTCCCTTGCTGCCAATGCTTGTCATTGAGAAATTCAGCATTTCTGACTAATTTCAACTGATTTAAGTTAAATGAACTTCATTCGTGCAGCACCATGTGACAGTAGCAGTGACATCAAAGTACTATACACAAAGAGGAAGTTATAGATCTTACCCAATCCTATGAACATGCACATTAGCAACAATTATGTCAGGTATGGGAGCGTGCGCTGACGCTGCACATCACCAAATCCACCACACTACAGAACTGCTCTGGGCACTGGAGGGCAATAACCCAGTAACCATCTGCCACAGCCAGGTGAAACATGGGCGTCCCCTCGGCCTTCTCCAGATGCTGGGGTCCTCAACATCATGCTGGATCATGCCCAAAGAACACGGCCAAAAAGTCAGAATGTTTGCAAGCTGAACAAGCGATGGCAACATACAGTCCTGGTCAGAATTATTTGCGCCTTCATATTTTAAGTACAGAATTTAAAACACCGTATTCCTTCGTTTAAGCGCACTGTGTGCTAAATAAATTGTTTTTATTGAACATAAGGTATTTGGAAACATTCTTTTAAGCACACATTTTCTGCGATGTGTGTGCGGGCCTCGTTTTAACACAGGAAATGAAGTAAGGCTTGATGCGCGCAATGAAACCTGGGAGATTTACGACATTGACTCAGCAGTGGCTGAGAAAATAGCAAGCGGTACATCTGAATTTCATTCCTTTATTCAGGGATTCCATGTTTACGAAGACATTTGAACACCCAAACTTGAACTATTCTCTTGCATTTTACAATGACATGTTTTCTGGGATGTGCGTGCAAGGAAATAAAGCAAGGCTTGATGAGCCCAATGAAACCTGGAAGATTTACGACATCGACTCAGCAAAGGCTGAGGAACTCTCCTAAGTCTTCTGAAACTGAAATAAGACACAGAAAAGGTAGGTTTCTGTCCGTTAAGATTATGTTATCCGTGCAATCCGGGTGCCGTGTTTTGATCCAGAAATGGTCCCGGATGCTGGAAATAGCACCAGGGACCCCCCAGAGGCCCCAAAAAGACCCCCATGTGTGCTAATTAGGGTATGTGCGCTTAAACGAATGTATATGGTATGTTCAGAAATAAATGCAACCGAGCCAGTTCTGTATAATCGTAAAACTTGTGCCAAATCCTCTCAGAGGAGAGCAGCGCCAGTCGGCGGCTATGAGGCTAAGGTAAGTGTCTAGCTGTATAATTGCTCATTTTTTTAAAGTTTCGTTACATTTAGTGAGATAAACGTTCACACTTTTACCTCTCTGTGTTACCGGACATTTCTAATGACATGTTCACCTGTACAGTGGCGACAAGAAGCGGTTCACAGAGTGTTTTCAGCTTGACATGTGCCATTACATTAATTAGCCAGTTAGCCCATGACGGTGTTTGCGTTTGAAATCAATATTGTGCTAATTAAATTAGTTTTTTTCCTGAGTGAAAAGATGACCCCCAAAACGTCTAAAAATGGAGCCTAGGTTGTAAAATCCTGGAGTTGTCCTTTAAACTCTGGTTAGTGTTCCCCTATTGGTTGCATTTCAGCCATGAACACTCAGTTAACCTCAAGTGCAGAGCAAACCACTGCATAAGATTAGTCAAACGTTGACCTGCTGGAATGTGATGTATCCTAAACCGATAAAGCCATTGTCAGGTTTGTGACTGTGGACGTGCTACATTTGTGTGACCTGTACAGCTCTCACCTAGATTTACCAAATGGATAAACACAAAAGAGTACATTTAAAATCGATCAGTTGCTCTGGACACAATTAAACTGATGCAATTAAAACCCCTCTTCTCACTTTCATGGTTATTTAATGCCGGAAGCACACGGTTTGAATCCTTTCCCATACGCGGTGAACTGGTATATTCCGTCATTGTTTTAACAGTGGCTGAATGTAAAAAAAAAATGAATTGTTTTTCCATCATGGTCTTTGACATACTTTGGTAATCCCTTGCATCCCTACTAACGTTTTAATGTAGACGCGCTACTGTTGTTTTTGCACACATCGCATGGTACAAGACCGCCGTGTTATACGTCATCACACCGCGCGCTAGATCGCATTTGTGGGCAACCGTGATCTGCACACGCCGGTCACACTTAGAAATTGTGACCAAAGACAGGTGTGCAATAGTACCTTTGTCAGATTGAGATGAAGATATCAATATATGATACAGAAAATAAAATTTAAATGATACAGTATAGATATAGGAAATCACATATTTGCCATGATTGCCATAGACCAACAATAAACAAGCAGGATGTGTCTTAAAGTGAACTCAAATTAGATTGCCATGCCCTGATGTTGCCACAATTTAAATTATGGCAGAAAGAGGAGCGCAGGTATGTGTGCCGATTACAGGCAGGTCATATTGGGGACATGGGTTAAACCAGTGGTGAAAGGATTCATTTCACTTGAATGGGTTTACATAAGTAAGTTTTGACAACAGGGTCTCATTGGGTCAAAGCACCTCCTTGATTAGCTTTGAAGAAGGGGTATTTCATTCTTCGGCAGCTGGGACATTACTAACTAAAGGATCTTAATATGGTTTTATTTTTGGTTTTCCTTCCTCAGTTGGAGACATGTTTCCCTCTGCGAACCCTGGCTACATGCACATAAACATTCTAACTAACTATTCTAACTCCTGTCATAATAAGTCAAGTTGAAGGATAAGTTCACTTTTTACAGCCCTAATCATATTAAAATATTGCTAACAGTCGAGCCTCTGAGTTTTGTACCTTTGACGATTGCATAGTATGCAAATAAATTCAGTTTTCCATAATATACATAGAATTTTTTAAGGAATAAATGAGTATAAATAGCATGGCCATCTTGGAGCTCTTAATGAACTTAAGCTGTGTTTTTCCCACAGACTGCGTATACACCGGCCACTTTATTAGGTGCACCTTGCTAGTACCGGGTTGGACCCCCTTTTGCCTTCAGAACTGCCTTAATTCTTTGTGGCATAGATTCAACAAGGTGTTGGAAACATTTCTCAGAGATGTTGGTCCATATTGATATGATGGCATCACGCAGTCGCTGCAGATTGGTCGGCTGCACATCCATGATGCGAATGTTCCGATCCACCAAATCCCAAAGGTGCTCTATTGGATTGAGATCTGGTGACTGTGGAGGCCACTGGAGTACAGTGAACCCATTGTCATGTTCAAGAAACCAGTTTGAGATGAGTTGAGCTTTGTGACATGGGGCATTATCCTGCTGGAGGTAGCCATCAGAAGATGTGTACACTGTGGTCATAAAGGGATGGACATGGTCAGCAACAGTACTCAGGTAGGCTGTGGCGTTTAAACGATGCTCAATTGGTACTAAGGGGTAGACTTGTAGTTCTCGAGACCGGTCTTGGTCTCGAGACCGGTCTCGAGACCACTTTTACGTGGTCTCGGTCTTGTCACAGTCTCGACAGTCTTTGGTCTCGGTCTTG
>OMMV01018364.1:1312-14171 GCA_900302635.1 Chatrabus melanurus
TCATTACACGGCAGGTGGTTTCCTTGTATCAAAGACAAAGTTTTATTTAAAAGATTGTTTAAAAAAAAAAAAAAAAACTCAGGAGTTATCAAATGCCCTGGTAGCTTTCCATTCAGAGACTTTGTTCAAAGGTATTTCAACTAAAAGTACCTACACGGCATTTTCTATTTATGTTGCACAGGTGCAACATTCAGGTGTTGTGTGTTGCATCTGGGCAACACACAACACGAGCGCTTGGGATTCAGGTCAGATGACTGTTATGAAAGGTTTCGTAAACAGTCTGTATAATCGAAAGCCTTTTCTCTTTGATGCTGCCAGTTCAACAATCGGCTTCACGCCGTCCTCCTGGATAGACGACTACTTTGACTGGGTGAAGCCTCAGTCCAGCTGTTGCCGATACTACAACACCAGCGGGACCTTCTGCAATGCCTCAGGTGCTCCCGCCCATCCTGCCCATTTCCCCCTTTGACATCAGTACATATTCTATCACAGTCGTACAAATATGGTATTCAAAACTTTGATGGTGATTCAAGCATATGAATAAGACATTTTAGAACCAGAAGTCAAGACGACTGCAGCTGAGGCTGTAGACTGTTCATTATCCACAGGGTTGTTGGTTAAATTCCTACCCTTGTCTATATATTGGTGTTATTCACCAAGTTGATCAACCCGAAATGACTCCTGATGTACAAAATGAATAAATAAAGCCTGATTTTTCTCTTACAGTGGCGAACTCATCGTGTGTACGCTGTCGGCCCATGACACCCAGTGGAAAGCAGAGACCTGTAGGAGACGACTTCATGCATTTTTTGCCCATGTTCCTGTCAGACAATCCCAACCCCAAGTGTGGAAAAGGGTAAATTTTTATCTCTCAGAATAACCGTTATCTGTGTAGAGCCTGTTTGACTCTGTGTGTATCCGTCTGTCCACGTGGTCGACGTGTACGCGAGATCTTCACCGAGACTTTGTGTATGCAGGTGCAGCTTGCTACGACTTCGGACAAGTTTGATGTTGGGCGCGTTTTGAGTCTAATTGTGGCCACCAGGGGGCCAGGTCTCCGTGTACAGGATATCTTGACATGACAAAGACTTTGTGGATCAAGGTGAAACTTGGTACACAGGGTCACCTCATTAAGGTCAGGTGTGGGACAATGTGCCGATGCTGTGCGTCTCTGCGTCCACCACACCACGGAACCGCCCTGGTTCCTGGATAGCAACCACCCAGGCAGACGACCTTAGTTTCAGTGTTGGGCGCGTTTTGATTTTAATCGTGACCGCGGGGTAGAGTCTCTGAAACCTCGTGTACGAGATGTTGCCAAACACTTTGTGTATCGAGGCAAAACTTGGTAGGAAAGGTCACCTCACTAAGACCTCGGACAAGTTAAGTGTTCGGCGCGTTTTGATTCCAATTGTGGCAACTAGGGAACCGGTTCTCTGAAACCTTGTGTACATGATAATAGCACAAGGACTTCATGGATGGAGTGAAACTTGCTGCTGTAGATTATGCATTCCTAGGACTGTACATGTTCGAGGTTGGGCTCAACAGCACAGGTTAGGGTCGGTATCGTCGTGGTTGGTATTTAAGTCGCACAACACGATTTAGCCGATTTAACTTTAAACTTATGTTTTTAAAAATATTATAGAACACTTTTTTTTTTTTTAATGGCCAAAGGTAATTTGAGTTTCTCTCATAATGCGTTTGTGATTTTTTTAAATTTTTTTCAGCGGCCATGCAGCTTACGCCTCAGCAGTTGACTTATACGCCAACAACACCGGGATCGGCGCAACCTACTTCATGACTTTCCACATCCCGCTGAACGAATCCTCTGAGTTTATAAATGCTTTGAAAATGGCCCGTGTTCTGGCTAACAACATCAGCGAGGCCATAAACCACCGAGTTTTTCCCTACAGGTAAACTCCATTTATAACCATCTGTTGTGCTCTTGACTTCAATGAATATGCTGTATAAATTTTTATTATTGGTGTCTTTTATGTAGCTAGTTTGTCCGACATAATCAAAGTTTAAAAGCTTTTGTTGCTTTCAGGACTTTGAAATAGATAAGATTACCTGTAACTGACGTTCTGTTTGTTTTGAAACTCAAAGTTCTGCAGAAATGTAGGTCACAGATAAACGCACCGCCAAAAAAAAAAGAAGCTTTGAAGCCAGTCTTTGACTTTTGTTGTTGAATTAAATTAACTGGCTTTGTGCCAGATAGTTAAAGTTACATGGTGTGAAATGGTTTTACACGAAGACTGATGTAAATCACAACCTCAGATACAGAAGTTGAAGCAAATATTGCAGTGTGTGTGTGTGTGTGTGTGTGTGTGTGTGATGAATCTCAGTAGATGTGACAGAATGATGTAGCTGTTTGATGTGTGATGTAGCTGATGCCTCTATTTTTTTTCTCCCCCCTTTTCACAGCATATTCTACGTGTTCTACGAGCAGTACCTGACCATTGCCTATGACACCGCTCTGAACCTGTGCTTGTCGCTGGGTGCAATATTTGTGGTGACAACAGTGTTGTTGGGCTTTGAGCTGTGGTCAGCCGTGGTTGTCAGCATTACCATCGCCATGATCCTGGTCAACATGTTTGGTGTCATGTGGCTCTGGGACATCAGCCTCAATGCCGTGTCTCTTGTGAACCTAGTCATGGTGAGAAGCAGCACGAAATACAAGTGGTATTTTAGGACAGTTATCCAATCACAAAGGCTTGAGTCCTTTGAATGTTTTGTATCAGGGTTGCTGTTTGTTTTCACAGCAGACTTGGCCCATAGTAAGGATCATCTTAAAATGAGTAAAGCAGCTGAATGACTTTGCAATAAGTCAGTACCTAGCAGTACACCATAGCAGTTTTATAGGGATATTTTGTGTATTATTCTATACTATTTGTGGATGAGCAGTGTCGTGGCAGGTCTTTACTAGAAAGTTTGTTCATTCTAAATGGCTAAAAAATGGCAGATTTTATTTTATTTTTTAATGTAGATGTCTTTGATAACACCCTCTCTATCATCATCATTATACATAAATGCGATGCACCACATCGTGACATGGCCAAAACCTTTAAGTGCAATGTGGGATTCAATTCAATTCAATTCAGTATTCTGTTCATTTGTTGCTGATCATCGTCAGACCGCGACTAGCCAATGGGTCTTCACTTTATAATGTACCGGTTACAAGAAGCAGCCGGCGCGACTATGATTATGTCCAGGTGTAGAAGAAGCGTACACCACCATCCGTAGTTACATCCGTGAACCATCTGATTGTCATCACCAGACTTTCTGCGATGGTCTCAGCAGTGTGCGGTCTTGGGGAAAATACTTCATATGCAGGCGTTTGTTAATGAGGTTCCACTTATCAACCTAATTTGAAGTTTTATTCTATTTGAAAACCTCTCTCATACGCCCAGGGGTACCAGAACCTCTTGTTGGGGACGCCCTGGGCTGGACCACAGATCTAAGGAGATGGCGTTGTATTTGGCTTCTCTTAGCTTCTCTTCCTTTCTGGGTTTTTTTTTTTTTTGTTTTGTGCAGCAGGGGTAGACTCGCTCCCAGTCTGTGAGACCTCCTCCACAGGAGTCAGACGCAACAGACTGGTGACACCCGCCTTTTCGATTGTGACCATCAGATGGCGCTGCAGAAACTGTGATGCACTTGCTGCCAGCATTAGAGTTGTTTTTGTTTGAAATCACATGGTACTTGGTGATGGAGTCTTATTTTATCATCGGCCAAACTAAATTTTCACCTCGAACGTCGCTATGCTCGGCGTTGTTGGCGTAGGAGTTTTTAGTATTCAGTGGCTCCTTCACTGCTTCACAATCGATAAACATGAGTGGATACAGGCCCTCTTTTTAGAAAAGAGGGCTCGATCGCTGTCATTGGTTCTTCACATTCAGGTTTTTCCGTTGACTGGAGAGCGAAGCTAAACTCAGCTGTTGCTTAAGGTCAGTGTTGGAGAACTCCAGCCTGTTGCAAACAGTTTTATCAGTCTGATTCTGCAAATATTTGACCCGACAGAAAACTGTGTACAGAAAGAACCGTGGCCAAAGTAATTGAGGCTGTGGTGCGTTGTAAAAATGATTTGTCCAGCCCTACTTAGGCATAGTGTTGTTGTTGCAGGTAAGCTTTGCTTGGTCTGTTTCAGCATGACGAATGCTTTTGAGGTAAACACCGAAGGGAACTGCTGCTCACTGTGATGTCACTTTGTGAGCTGAAACAGCTGACTGGCTTGAGTGTGCACGGGCACGTGCGATATTTCAGCAGCACACAAGCTGTTAATGAGACTTGGCGCTCTGGAAGTAAACAAAAGACTGAAAGATGTATCAGACGTTATGAAGCTCATAAAATAGCCCAAGCAATCCCAACACTGATACTGTGGATCCAGACCTCCGGACTGAGTCTCTGAAGCCGGTTTGTTGTATAGCGCAAAGTTACTCATTTATATTCAGGTTCCCATTGGTCTAGAGCATAGGTGTCAAACTGATTCCAGAAAGGGCCAAGAGGGTGCAGGTTTTCTTTGCAACCACCCACTCCACCAGGTGATTTCAATGATGAACTCATCCCATCGGCTCAGTGATATTAATCAGTGAAGTCACCTGGTGGTAAGGGATGTTCCTATCTCGGGGTTTTTTTAATTTTATTTTTTGTAGAGGTTTTATTGTTAAAACTTATGGATGCTGCGTGTAACTTCAAAACCACACATATGTTGCAAGAGACAGAGAGAGAGAGAAGGAAGAAGTGTCTGCTTCGGCTTCATTCAAACAAAATCCTTCTCGTGGGATCGTGAGGACTTGTGACCGTGTTATTAGAGTTTTAGAAAGTAACTGCTGTGAAACGGTCAGAAAGTAACGTTTACTTGTACATGTCTGTGGAGAAAAAGTTGATTGCTCACTGGAAACCACACCTGCTCCTAATCCATCATTAGTCCAACATCCACTAGCCATCCAGCGGGGGGCAGACACGTCTATAGGGTGTTACATAGGCAAAACAAAGTTTTCGGATTAAACGGCTGCATAAAAGTTCAGGTTTAAAGTGCCTGTAAGGTGAAATCCAATCTGTGTTTTGGAATTGTCAAACCGCAGAAAAACATGTTATTAACCACGAGCCGAATTTTAATGATTAAAACAATCACTAAGTAGATAAAATTAGGTTTCAAAATCGTGTAAAAATGAGCAGTTTACCCTGTCTCTCCATGCTGTCTGACGGCATGGGCGTCTTGGCTGAAGGCACTGAAACCACGCCCAATCGTGTGGGGGCGAGTGTTGTTGTTTTTTTGTTTTTTTTAAAGCTTTATTGAACAACACGGAACATACACTCAGCGAGATGAAAAAAAAAACGAAAAAAAAGCGTTCCATAGTAGACAACCATACACCATTTGAAAGGAAACAAAAGAAATGAAACGAACACGAGGATTAGTACAACCGTTGTCTAACAAGGCTCAAAGTTTGAGCAGGATGACCAGAGATTATTAGCATAAAAGGTGCATTATCGCCACCTACTGCTCCGGCGCAGGGATTCAAATCGGCTCCAGTTTTATATAGACGTATGCTAATGCCTCTGCAAGTGAAACCGTGGTGCGTCATACGGTCCGGTTTAAGCCACCTCCCACCAAAAATCTGGTGAAACACAGAAATTCAGTCAAACTCCAAAAAAAAAAAACCCCACATGGTTGAACACATTTTAACATGTGATCAGCAAAGCATGTTTAACAAGTAGCTATAATTTGTTTTGAAGCAAATCTCTGACTTTGCTTTACAGACACTTTAAATGACTTTGTCCTTTTAATTTGTTGAGTTACAAGATGAAAGCATTTATTGTTTTTGAGTTATCAGGTTAATGTTTATAACTGGATAACTCAGGGGGGTGGACTCATTTATAATGATAATAAATTTATTTATAGAGCACTTTAAATGAATGAAATCAACAAAGTGCTGAACATGACTCCAGAACAACATAAAACAAAGATCCCACATCCCCAGGTAAGATCAAATTTAAAACCACAAAAACAATGTAAAAAAATGCGCAAATACAAAATGGATAAAAACATAAAACTAATGATGGGCAGTAGAATCTAAACAAGCTTTAAGACCGGTCTTAAAAGAGTCAGTGGACGTTGCCGTTCTAATACCAACAGACAGGCTATTCCACAAGGTAGGAGCATGGCAGGAAAAGGCTCGAAAGCCTGCCGACTTCTTTTTTTTTTATGTTTATCTGTTCACTCACAGCATGACTTTTTCCAAAGCCGAGGGACACCATGTGGACGATCTTGTTTTGGACACTTTCTTGTCGACTTATTTGATCTTTACTGTGCTCCTATGGAAACTACAAGTGTCCATCATTCCATGTTTAGAAGTGCTGTGGTCGTAGTGTTACTGCCTTATTACACTTGTCTCGGTTTCTGCAGATTTCAGTAGTTAAGTTGTCAGTGGTTACCATAACAACAAGAAAACTGAAGTGGTTACAGATGTGTTTATTTGACCTCTCCTGTAAATATCTTAATGGAGTGTTTACGTGTTTTCGGTCCTCTCTTGCAGAGTTGCGGGATCTCGGTGGAGTTCTGCAGTCACATTGTGCGAGCTTTCTCCGTCAGCGTGAAGAAAACGCGAGTGGAGCGGGCTGAAGAGGCTCTGGCCCACATGGGCAGCTCCGTAAGTTTGCCTTTGCCGAGAGGCAGCGTGTCGGCGCACACGAGCTAAAGGCTTTCAGAGCCGTTTGACGGAAAGAACCAAGAGAGCCGGAGGTTCTGTGGGATCGGAGTTAGACTACAAATATGTAGACCGGGGTTCACTTCCTGGTCACGCTAACCGTCTTTGTCGTCCGACGAGACACTTAATCTGCTCCGTCCCAGTCCACCCAGCTGGAAATGGGTGCCGGCCTCAGCTGAGGAAGTAACCAGTGATGGACTGCAGTTCCATCCAGGGGGTGTCATAGACGTGTAAGTCCTATACAAGTCCTGAGGCCTGTGTAGGACTCATTCCATCATTAAACTTCTACTTATCCTCACAGGAGTCAAACAATATAATCAGGTTTATCATTTTTACTAGAGCTGGAGGGTACGGCCTCAAATTCATATTGCGGAACAATTTGAAGCCTAGAACGGTAACGGTATATATTGGTAACGGTAACAGATATATTCTTTGATATATAACTGTTTCTGAATGGGTAACATCCTCCCTCGCTGCAGGAAGTTGTATTCTTAACTGTTACGAAATTTTAAATGGTATAGAATGCCATTTTAAGAACATTTATTGTGTGAAAAGTCAATTACAGGAAAAAATACAAAACCTTTCAAGGAACTTCCAAGCAGTGGAACAGGGGAGTTCTTTCTCCATAACAACGTAATGTGTGTTTAAAAAAAAAAAAAACAACAAAAAAATCAAAATGAAACATCACTCTATAGTCCAAAACATTCTTCAGATGAGTGCTCCCACAGAGCAGAAAAGGCTGGAATACTCGTTATTTTCCGGAGCTCTGGACTTTCAGGTAGCTCGCGTGCACTCGCGTTTTGAGCGCGGCGCTCGGTTCAGTGGGCTCACGACTGAGGAGACGGACACTTCGGCCTCAACTCCTGATGTTTTTGAGAGATTCTTTTTGTGTTTGGACCCAGAAGTGCGCTGAGCCTGCAGCGCGCCGTCTCCAGCGGAGCACGAGGCCGTTTTTAACAGGCTGCGTTCACGACTTCACGTGAACGCGCAGCTGCAGCTCCTCCACTCGCACTGTGATTTTTACCGCAACTGAATCCAAATTAACGCAGTTAGCACTTTAAAAACAAGTCACCATGACACAAACTCGCACAATCTGTGGCTCACGTGTGTGCTGAACTGTCCATACGGATCAACTATGATCAAGTACGATTAGTTTTCAACTATGAGCCGCAGTTGGCCGGTATAATCCCAGTCCCTACCGCTGGACAAATTTAGATCGTTTATACCGCCCCACCCCTAATTTTTAGTGGCCATTTATTTATTTTTGGACTTTTCAAACCAACTGCTTCGCTCCGGCAGGTGTTCAGCGGAATCACATTGACGAAGTTCGGAGGGATCCTGATTCTGGCACTTTCCAAGTCGCAGATCTTCCAGGTCTTCTATTTCCGGATGTTTCTGGCTATCGTGCTGCTCGGAGCCGCGCACGGGCTCATATTCCTGCCCGTGCTGCTCAGCTATATAGGTCAGTCACGCTTCACATACCGTAGCGTCACTTTCAGTGACAAAGTCTCGATTGGACCGTGAACGCCTCACGGCATTCATTGGCACAAACGTACTAAAGCTTTGTGACTCTGTTCGCAGGTCCGTCGGTGAATAAAGCGAAGGCGTCCGCTGCTCACAGGCGCTACGTCGGCACAGAGAGGGAGCGCCTCCTCAACTACTAGTAAGCTTTTTGAGACGGTGGACTAACGACTTTCCTGGTAGGGACTGTGTGGGTGTTTGTGTGATTACTGACACACTCACTGCTATGCACCAATTAACTCAGGAATTTACTCGGGAATACGAGCACCGGGGGGGCCTTGTCCAACCACGTAATTATTGAATTCCTCAGCACACTTTGGACTTGCAGATCACCACCGTTCCTGCTCCTCGCACGCTACAGGACAAGCCCGAGTCCCGAGGGACGGAATGAACCCCGACGTCGGACAGTTTACAGACACACCTTCAGTCATATGCTTTCCATTAATAGTAATAATTCTGCTGTTAGAGCATTATGATGTGGGGGGGGGCTCAAAGGGGTGAGTCGTTTTACATTTGGATGACTAATTTTTTTGTCATGTGTTCACTAATATGAGAGTTTTGTAGAATTATTTAACCTAATGAAACATTTGACTGGAACAAAGATAACTGATGACATCATCGACCTTGTTCATACCTGCCTCTGACATCAGTCTAGTGTCCACATGGCGGTTGGACCAAAAAGGAAGACATTTTCCGGTGAAATTGGGGTTCACACTTTTCTTTTTCTTTTTTTTTTCTTTTTTTTTTTTAAAAGCACGATTGAATTCTTTGGTTTCTGTGACTTTTTAAAATGACCCACGACCTCCAAAAATAAGGTGCTGAGTTTTGACTTTAAGTGTTTGAGGGTGTGCACGTCCATTTGGGAGGATGTTGTAGGACATTTACACACGATTAGGTGTCGATGGACACGCCCCCCCACGTTAAAGTTATTAGTGTCCAGCTGCAGGTGGTGGGAATGAGCTATTAACCCGATTGAACTGGAAAACTGACGAGGTCCAGATCCTGTTATTCATCTGGATCCGGTGGGAAGAAACTCCTGCTTCTGAAAGTGTGACGTTAGTTCATCTCCTTTAAGGGTCCACATCGTGAAGGAGCAGATCGTTGATCGGCTGGTGAGGCATTCACGAACGTTTTTTAATTAAAAATCCAAGGTGGTAGAATGTAGAGCCAAAAAAACCCCCTTCAAACCTGACATTGTGACCGTTTTGTGATTCGTATTTCACGGTTTTTAAGTGTTCTTTGGTCCTTTGTAACTGGAATCCCAAACCATTTCTCCTTTTGTTTTTTTTGTAGTTCATTTTATTTCTACTTTTTCTTTGACGTGCTTAATGTATCTGCAGCTTCCTTTTTGAAATAACTTGGTCGTACCGTCGGTGGGTTTTTACAAACGGTCAGAGCAGCAGCGGGTGTGCGTGCCAGACGACGGCCGAGACGCGTCGGTGCCACGTGTGCCAAAACATTTCCACTGAATTGTTACTGAAGAAAATGTTATGTTGAAGGTAATGAGTAATTTAGAGTTTTAAGTAATTTACACAGTGCTAATTTGAAAACCTTTTCATTTGTCTTCTAATGTTTGTCAAAATAAATAATGCACAATGACACCTGGACAGCAGCACGCAGTCGTCTGGTCCTTTTCCGTTCCTTGCTGCAGCTTTATTTCATCATCATTATTATTATATATATTTTTACATTGTTGCATTTTTTTTTTTCTCTCCTTTTTTTCCGACTGCACTTCCAATATCGCAGTATCTAAGCAAGTCCTCCAACACGATCAGTTTTTCGTTTTAGTTTCAGCTCCATCCACTGCACCTCATCTGCCGAGGGGTCGTTTAAATCAGTCCTTCCCACACTGAAGAACGGTGAAATTGTCTGGGGCCCACCCAGAAACACAGTTTCCATCGACACACGAGACTAAGATGGAGAATTTCCACCTATGCAATATGTTCAACTCGGTCAGATAAATGAAGAATAACACAATTTAAATCCCAAGGATTTGTTTTATTACGTCTGATTAAATTTTTAAAAAATGATCAAATAATTTAGGTCATTTTACACTTTATAATAAACTTGAAAATCAAAGATGCTTTTTTCAAATATATATTTTAATGGCCTCACATGACCCACCTGCAGCACCTTCATGGCCCACACTTTGGGAACCACTGGTTTAAATAATCTCATGTTTTACTAGTTTATTTTTAGTAAGAGTGTGTGTCTGTGTGTGTGAACATTTGTGACTTCAGGTTCCTTGTCTTCTGTGCAATCGATACGTCTGTTAATTCAATTTTTTTTTTTTTCTCCTCAAATACACAACTGATCCTATTTGTTGCCCACGTGCACGCTGAATCACTGCAGTTAAAGTGACAGGAATTTTATTTCAATATGAGAGACCTTTTTGGGGGGGGGGCGGGGTTTAATGCAGTGGCTGCTATGCAAATCCATGTTTGACCACTATGTGGCGCCTCTGTCCACTCGGACCTCAGTCTGGAAGGGAAGCAGCCTGACAAAAACTCCACATTGACTGACTGAAATATCTGCAGCGCTCCAATATTCCAAACATGCAAAGTCAACAGCGCGTGAGATTTAAACTTGATTCTGTTTGCAGTTATTCCGTTCCCGCCAAAACGCCACTGACGGTCAGTTGCTGCCGCCCTCACCATCGTTCTGTTTGCCACCGTGTGCCCAGACGTGCCGTCACACAAACCTGCAGCGTGTGACTTATTCATCAGTTTGTGTGGGTCTGCTCCACAGATTAAAATATTAATTTGCCCCGCAGCGCGCGCGCGCCTTGTGAGAGGACAGTTACGTCAGAGGGATTCTGACCTGCACGCTGTCGCTTTGTGACGCTTCACGTGCACAGCAAGGTCGAATGTAGGTTAACAAAATGTGGGCAAACACAAAAATCCTAAATGTTGCTGAAGTTGCAGTTTTTTTTTTTAATAGTGTGTGAGTGTGTGAGAGAAACGGGACCTAAACGAGTCCCACTGTGACCGAGCTGAGTGTGACTTTGACAAACTGCATATTGACACCAAACAGAAAAGTCTTGCAGCTCCCAAACATGACGTCATAACTGAAGCACTGAGCCGTTTAGTGGGATTACACGTGCTACCGCGTGCTACCGCGTGCGTTAAACGTTTCTCCTCAGTCATTTACGTTATTACACTGTAATAAATATCCACTGTACTATAACCCTATGGGGAGAAGATGTTCTCCTTTTCTAATTTGCGCTGTTTGTGTCGTTGCTCATCTGTCCCGCTCTGCTGTGTGAATGATGGTGACCTTGGATTATCATGTGGGATTTTTTTTTTCATAGATAACAGGACTATTATTATTGAAGGAACACAAAATAATCCAAATCTGTTGGATAACGCTACAAAATTTAGTCTGAAAAGTGTGCTTTTAATCTGACGGTACATAATTCATAATCTTATTCTGTAAAATGTTTTTTTTTTGTTAACATGCAGGATATCATGTGCAAAATTGAATGAATAAAGTTTAACTGAAAATTGCATTTGGTGATGTCCATGCATTTTTTTTTTTTTTTTTTTTTTAAATAAATAAAGCTTATGCAATGCATGGCTGAAGAATCTGAGCCAAAAACCTTACTGTATATCTGTAGTTGTGTTTGTTCTAAAACAGATGTCATCTATATTTCACCACAACACCTGGATCCTTGTACAGATCGTCCTGACATGTCTCATTTGATACAGAGTCCACTTAAAGTATTGGAGCGATGAGATCGGTTAATTTGTTTTTTCTGTGCACTGGAGACGTTTGTGACGAGAAGAAAGTTTCGAATGTCGGCTTTTATTTCTATTATTTACACCTAGACAGGTTGATGTGGAACACAGGTCACCGATCCTGCTCCTGGAGACCTCCTGTCTGCATGTTTTCAACATGGACCTGCCACAGCTGGTTAGTCAAGTCCCCATTTCCTAGCTCCTGATTGGCTGAGCACACCTGGCTTAGTTAATTAGCAGTGGGTGGAGCAGGGAGAGCTGGAAAACATGGCGGGCAGCTGATGTCCAGGATCAGGGTCACCAACCTTCCATCTCTGATATTAGACCACTCAAACCTTTTGCAACGGGTAAGTCTTTAAGTATACAAACCAGCCCAGCCAGTAAACAAACTAGAAGCAGTGCGTAAAGCCCCACAGGTGGGACGTCCCAGGCTGGAAGAATCATGACTCAACCTGTTTTTTCCCACAGAAATAAAACGATCCTTTTTTTATTACTTAGTCAATATACAATAACTTTCATATGAGCCAAACATCAAGTGTCTATCATAGTTCCTGAGATATTAAAAAATATTTCCCTTGCAACCATGGTTGCCATAGCAACAAATTTAACATCATGAAAAGCTCTTCCAAAGAATTTCCATCTGAGCCAAACATCAAGTCTATCTTAAGTAGTTCCTGAGATATGACAGGTCACTTGGCGGAACAATATAACAGACAGACGGACAGACACGGGGTCGGGCTCTCAGTGGAGTACCACTAGGTGGTCTGTCCCTTACATGGGACATCCCACAACAACAGCCTAGCCAGTAAACAAACAAGCTCATTTCAAGCTACATGTAACTTCAACCACACCTGCTCCTAATTTCCATCGTGCAAAAAAAAAAAAAAAAAAACCAAGAAA
>OMMV01018375.1:2369-13069 GCA_900302635.1 Chatrabus melanurus
CCTCGGCGACCCTCCGCTGACTCTCGCGCCCCGGCGCCGCGTCCTCTTCGCCGGGCTCCGCTTCGGGACGTCGTCGGTCACCGGACATCCAGGTTCCGTGCTCCGCGGCGAGGTCGCAACCGTGAAGAAACGGACGGGAGGCGAAGCTGAGCCCCGGGTCCGAGCTTTCATTGCTGGCAGCTGCGCTAACAGACACGGCAGCAGCCATCGCTCGACTTGATGGACGTTTCGTCCGAGCTGGAAAATTTTGTCCAATTTGAGCAGTTTAAACAATACACACATGTCCTCAGGGGCGCGTCTCATTGGACGAGAAGGGGACGCGTAGGGAAGCGTAAGCGCAAGGGGGCGGGGCTATGTGGGTTCATGCGGTCCTGCTTGAGAACTGAAAGGCTCCAGGAGCCTTTTAGGAAGGCGCAAACGGTTCCTAATAATGTTTTTGGAATGTCTAATTTAAATTATCACACTCACAAAATGTTAAACATTTATCCATCTCAAGTGATCTATTACATGAATTAATCAAAGGTATTGTGGTAATCTGTAGAAGTCTGTGATTTTCATGGGCAGGATTTCAAGGCGCATTGGAGGGTGTCCAGTTCGGTGACGTCAGAATTGCATCTTTGCTTTTTGCAGATGATGTGGTTCTGTCGGCTTCATCAGACAGTGGCCTCCAATGTGCACTGGGCAGGTTTGAGGTCAAGCGACTGGGATGAGGATCAGCATCTCCAAATCGGAGACCATGGTCCTCTTGTTGGAAAGGGTGGATTGTCCCCTCTGGGTCAGGGGAGGGTTATTGACCGCAGTGGAGGAGTTCAAGTATCTCGGGGTCTTGTTCACGAGTGGGGTAAGATGGCGCGTGAGATCGACAGACCCACCTGCGGACACTGTACCGGACCGTTGTGATGAAGAAAGAGCTGAGCCAGAAGGCGAGACTCTTGATTTACCAGTCGATTTACACTCCTATCCTCGCCTACGGTCATGAGCTTTGGATAATGACTGAAAGAACAACATCGTGGATATAAATGGAAAAATGAGGTTCCTCCATCGGGTATCTGGGCTCACACTCAGGGACAGGGCGAGAAGCTCGAATATCCGGGAGGGACTCGGAGTAGAACCGCTGTTTCTTCGCATCAAACGGAGCCAACTGAGGTGGTTCGGGCATCTGGTGAGGATGCCCCCTAGTCATCTCCCTCGGGAGGTCCTTCCAGGCATGTCCAACTGGGAGGAGGCCCCAGGGAAGACCCAGGAAATGCTGGAGGGATTATATTTCCCAGATGGTTTGGGAACACTTCGTGATTCCCCCAGGAAGAGTTGGAGGAGGAGAAGTGTGGGCTGAGATGCTTGTTCTGCTGCCACTGCAACCCGGACCTAGATAAGCGGCAGAAAAGGAATGAATGAATTGTGGAAATCCATAAAGCTTTTGAGGGACAGACCTCACATGGAGTCAGCGGCGGCTCCAGAGATTTTTATCTTAGTGGGGTTAGGCGACTACATAATGATGTCACGGTGGGCCAATGTACAGAATGTACAAATACACATTTTGTATTAAATTTAAAGAAATTAAAGTGACATAATTGTCCCCTGTGCTGGTAACAGGGCGTGTAAAGCAAAAATGTTGATGAGTGGGTGAGTGAGTGGGTTAGTGTATCCCAGCCAGCTTATGCAGACAATAACTTAAAAGCAGTGCATGTTATCATCTTGTAACTCACCAAAAGCACTTATCATGAGGACAAACCGTATTGCATGTGGTGAACTTTGAAGCACCAGATCCAGTGCTGCCGCTTCCACCGTGTGCATCAGGTGCTGTGCATAGGCCATCACGGTGGAGGGAACACCAAAATAATCGAATGACTGATCATCATAATCATAATAATTAAGGCTGTGTGATTAATCACTTCACAATCGAGCCCATGTGATTATATAATCTCGAAAGGCTGCGATTAAAATAATCTTCACATACCCTGTGCTGTGCTTTACATTTTATTCATTACTGAATTTTGGATATTTCATGACCCATGTACCAATCTAAGTAATTCCCTGGCCCTTCTAATTGCAAGATGTATTGAAATATGAAAAAATAGAGATTAAAAACAGTGCTGCAGTGTGCTCTGTGCATAATTTGGTGTGCGTTTGTGAGTGTTTTTTCATATCTCAGGAAGTGCTGATCAATCTTAATTTTAGAATCCAAAAATTTGCAACACTGTTCTTATTGTCTGTAATGGAACACTTTGTCAGACTAAAGATTTCCTATGGTAACAGTCAAAAACAGCAAAATTTACCTATGAATCAGATGTCAGTCAGCACTAAGTTTAGAAAAAGATTTTGGATTTAAATTACTCACTGATGCCAAGGTTTGTTTGTTGTTTTGTTTGTTTTTTGCTCCTATTAATGAGTTTGACTGAAAATGACTGAAAACACCTGTTTTGACCTTTAACCCCAATGAAATTGCTCTGTGGTCTATCTCATTAACCAATGAAGTCAGAATACAGATTTTGAACATTAATTGAATTGATGAATTCAATAAGGGCCCAACTCCATTTTTTTTTTAAAGAATTTTGTTCTAATATTCACAGGATATAATTATTTGGAAGGAAAACAGTTTTTAACATGATAAAATAATTGCTCTCTTGATTTCTATCAATCTTTCAAGAGAATCTGCCAACAGAAAATTATGACATCAAAAAATGTGGCCATCCTAAAAATGGAGTTGGGCCCTTATTGAATTCACCAATTCAACTATTGTGAACCAAAGTTTTTATCCCCCGCCTCAGCGTTAGCAGAAAGGGGGATATTGACATCACATTGTCCATTTGTCCAGGCGTCTGGCGTTAACAATTAGAACTCACTATCTTTTTTTCAAGTTCCCACTGGCCTAGCTTTATGAAACTTGCCAGTTGAATACGTCTGGGTGTATCCTGAACTGAGTTCGAAATTTGTGAATTTTTAAAAAAAATTTCCCTGGATTTCTGGATTCAGACTTTTAGTGTGCACAATTATTATGCAACTAAATGAAAAACTTATTTTTTTCCATCTCACTTGTTTATTGTGGGATGTCCCATGAAATGGACACACCACCAAGCGATACACCACCGGGAGCCAGACCCTGTGTCTGTCTGTCTGTCTGTTACGACGTCCCACCAAGTGACCTTTCTGTACTTATGTCATATCTCAGGAACTACTTATGATAGACACTTGATGTTTGGCTAATATCAAAGGTCTTTGGAAGGGCTTTCATTATTTGTTAATTTGGTTGCTATGGTAACCATGGTTGCTCGGGAAAAATTCTTTCTCGAATATCTCAGCTTCTACTTAAGATAGAGACTTAATGTTTGGCTCTTATGAAAGGTCTTTGGAAGGGCTTTTATGCCATGTTGACATGGCTGCTAAGGTAAACAACGGTTGCTAGGGAAACATTCTTTATTGAATATCTCAGGAACTACTTATGATAGAGAGTTGATGTTTGGCTTATATGAAAAATCCTTGGAAGGTCTTCCAGGCAATGTTGATTTGGTTGCTAGGGTAAACAATGGTTGCTAGGAAAACATTCTTTTTGAATATCTCAGGAACTACTTATGATAGACGCTGTACAAACAGTCCAAAATCTGCTTTTCGGGTGGGCGAGGGGAGCTTGAAATATTGCTGGTGATGCACTGTGGAAAACAGTTGCCTAGTTACACAATTATGTTCAAGAAAATTTCATTTGAATTTGGTTTTGATTTTGTATTTCTTGAGAATCATTGACCAGACCCTGTTTATGTCAAACCAGGATGGTGAATGACATGATGGTATTAAATGATGCAGAGAGGCTGTTTGGGCGTGGACCTTCTCTGCTCCAGGGATGGAGCAAATATCATGATATGTCTGGAATAGAACCCTGGTTTCACCCTATGATTTATGGATCGGATTTGGCCTTTACAATGCCATAGTAGATCTGGATGTTATGTTAGGCAAAACCTGTTCTGTGATCAATATCAGGCCCTCTGTCTCCTTGGGCCCACTTCCAGAAGCCATGTTTAGTAATCCAGAAATCCCAGCAGCAGCATACGCACAAGTGACTCAGCTCATGGAAGTGGACAGATCCAGTGATTCATTCCTCATAATAGTCTTTCATCCTCGCGGCACTCGCTGTGTTGTGTTGGCATGGTGATCGCAAAGCCAAAGTCTAAAGAGAAACACACAGCAGCAGACAGAGATCTTTCCATGGCTGTTCAGTTGCATTCTATAGGAATGTATTGTATGTGGTGTAATTTACTGGAATGTACAGCAATCTGAACAGCAGTCATGTAGATTTTGTTATTGCGACCTTGACATTATCTCCTACCAGATGAGTGACGTGATTTAGGTATAGTGCAGGTATTTTAAAAAAAACCTCTAAATATCGTGCTGTTTGGTGTCTTCTACCTGTTGTTTAAAAGTAAATGTGAAGTGCATCAAATGGATGTAGGCTGCAACCCATCCCATGCATTTAGGTTTGGTGAAAATGTACATTATATACTATGTGTGTGTCATGAATCCATTCCAACTATGTAACTCCAACATGTAATGTATCTGATTACATTAACTTTATTGCCACTGCTAACTGAGGGCGGAGGTTTGTCTATCCATCTGAAGGCAGGGTATCTCAAAGCAGCTGAGGGATTTCAGCAACTTTAAGAGTAATGAAATTTTGGTGATCTGGATCTGCTTCAAAATCATCCCCCCCCCAGCATTCTGGAACCCTGCTAGATAGGTTTTTATTCTACCTCTTTTACCATTCTTTATGACATCATAAAAATCAACATGGAAGAGAAATCGGAATGTGAACTTCTTCAACAATAACAAATAGTTGGTCATTATTATCACTTCAGAGGTATTTGAGTGCCCTTTTAGTTATTTGTTGGTCAGTAGCAGTCAGGGAACAATATACTGTGCAAGTGACCTATACTTGTGTATGTAGTAAATGTGCACACGTGCACCTAAATGCTCGCTCCAATCCTTGAACGAGATCATTCCCTGGGTCGGAAACACATGCTAAATATTTTGGAACAGGATTCATTTATATTTGCAGTATCTCACTAAGCTAATGATGGACTTTAAATATATGCACACATCTGTAAAAAAATGTTTTTATACTTTTTAAAATCTTTATCTTATTGCTGAGGATGTCCACCAGCACATGACCTAACAGAAACAAAATCAAAGGAGATATGAATTATACAAAGTGCAATACAGTAAGGAAGTGACAAAGGCTTTATTAGATTGTAAATTTGCTCTTTTGAGTTGTGTAAAATGAAATCAAGTTAACATACAATGAACAATTGTAGAAAATAGAAAACAGAAAAATGTAATTCTTACAGAAATTTTACTTCCTACTGTGATACAATATGGAAGCAAAATCAACAACAAAAGCAAAACTTTCTAAAAGCCTTTTTAAAGCCAGCTGAGTGACTGTATCGATGCAGTGTTAATAATTGTCCATTACTTGTCCATCTGAACATAAATGCCTCATGTAATCATGCCAATCAGAATTAAGTGACTGTATTGGATCAAAGTTTCATTTGGAATGAAAAGGGTGGTGTAAATCTTTGATAAGTTTTTTGACCGTAAAATATTAGCTATGTAAACATTTGATGGGATTTACTTCAGGATTTTTTTTCACCCTGATAATGTACACTCTAAATCTCTTTCTGCACACAGCTGTCCAGTTTACTCCATTAAATGGCACAACTTCATAAATGACTGGTGAGGTAGGCATAAACTTTCCAATAATTCTAGTTCAGTTCTTCAGACTCTCATCGACTTGCACCTTTTTCGAGAGGGGAGGAAGGGGAAGCAAGATTGTTATATGTCATGAAATGACAATGTTTCTGCCTGGAGAGAGAGATGGATTTTTTTCCTTTCTGGAAATTTGAGCTGATAAATTAAACCTGAGAGGTTATGTAACAGGTCCATCTTTAAACTTGTTTGGGACATGCCTTGTCCATGCACGTCATAATATCTCTTCTGATTATGCTGAGTGGAACATATAAACATGCATCAATCAGTTTTGTTGCTCATGTAAACAATCAGATTCATTGATTGGAGTGATTTCATTTCAGACTGATAAATTCCTCTGTGTAGACGTAGCTTGTGTGAGTTGGGCTTTAAATTAACAGTCATTCATTCAAGTTCAGGACATATATGTACAGTTGAGGCCATAAGTTTACATACACCTTGGTAACACACTTTCAAAAATTTCTTAAAGTCCATACATTTTAATGTTTCCAAACAATACATGTTAAGTCAAATAGAATGTCTACTTAATTTCCATATAAAGTTACTTTAAAACAATAGTTGCAAGATGGATGACATTTTTATTTGCCATGTCACATTTTCAGTGAGTCAAAGGTACATACACCACAACGAGTACCTTTTTAGACAGCAGGGAGCTTTCCAGAAATTAATTTAATTAATTTCAAATGTGATTGAACAACAAATGGGTAAATATGGCTTGATTGGTGCCCCTTTGGCTCTCTCTCAGCAGGGTACCCGGGTGATGCGGTTGCTAGGCAAACCCCATCCCACTTTGGTTTGATATAAACTCAGGTCCATAAGTATTTGGAAATTGCCTTATCCCACTCTGCTTTGATATATACTCAAGTCAATAAGTACTTGGACACTGCCCAATCCCCCTCTCCAACACTCTGCTTCGATATATACACAGGTCCATAAGTATTTGGGCATTTCCCCATCCCACTCTGCTTATTAGGTGAATGGTTGCTTGGCAACCAATGCTTTAATTGTCTTTGATTAAAGCCATCAATAGCATCAAAGACTGAATTGAGTTACATTAAAGCCATCTTTAATCTTTCTCACTGAACTTTGATCTTGATGAATACTTTTATCCCATTAACATTAGGATCTAATGTTTGCTAAGTATTTGGACATTGCAGACACGAAGGAAGGAAGGGGGACTTCTAATTTGGAAAAGAGAGAAAGAGAGAGGTGTATATATAGTACTGGGCCAGCAAAATCATGACAAACATTATTCATTATTATTAAACATTTTACATAAAACAAGGATGCTACAAAAGTAATGAATAGCTAAATGTCATAATTAATAATATACAAGAGAGTGCTAAGCATTAAAGACAAAACAAAATAAATATCTCTTGTGACTACCCTTAAAACTTCTGGGTGAACCATCCAATGGTTTTACAAGAACATCATGTTGCTCAACTTGTGATTATTAATGATCCCATTTTTTGTTATCAGTTTTAATAATTTCATATATACTGCTTTATTACTTTCTTTAATAAATAACCTTTTTGTCTGAAAATGAACATTTTAAATTTCAGATTTGGCCTTTTCCTGAAACGCTAATGAAGAATAAAATATCAAAATCCACATTTATACAGAAACACTCGGGCGCTGAAGACTTTGCACAGCAATGTACATTTGTCACATTACCTGACTGCCAGTTATATATATAAGCATGTAATTAATCTTTGCAGCAAAATGCCACCTATTGGTCACAGGAAGAATTTAGCTCTTATAATCTCACCACATTGTTAATCACAGTCATTAATAAAATAACAGCTGTGAGTGTCCACTCTTGTGCATCATACAGCCAACACTCAGGAGTGAGAGCTAAACATCCAACAATTTAAAATGGTCTCTTGATCACTCACCAAAGCATGATGTTTCTCCACAACCCATCAGCCAAAAACTAAAGAAACCATTTTATTATTGTGTGAATGTCAGATATAACAGCATAGCGGTTTATGCATAAGAACACTATATACAGTATGACAGCTGCGGAGATGGAGGCAGCAGACATCAGCATCGTGACTAACCCTGTAGTATACAATAAGGTTACCATGGTGATGACCGGTAAAAAGGAAGGTTCTCACTGAATCCAGATCAACAGATTTGGGCCAAGGAAAAATTTATATTTGGCTGCCATTGATATGTGCGGCAAATTGTCTCAATCCTTTTAATGAGGTCTGTGAATGATGGTCGCCGTGTGGGGTCGGCATCCCAGCACTCCTCCATTAAGCTCTTCACCTGTGTGGGAACAAAAGGGACATAAGATTATTCGGCCGAATAAAATACCAGTTTCATTTAAATGTTTAAAATGTTACACTTTACCTCATAGGGGCATTCTTTTGGACATGGCAATCTCTTCTGTTTCTCCAACAGTTTTACGAGTACCATCAGATGATCCTGCTCCTTCCCCATCATTTCAAAGAACTTCTACATAAAATGCAGAAAAGCACACTGTGGATTTAACTCATAAAGTATGACATGCATGTTTAAACTAATAAAAGACCAGTGATGACATACTGTTGGAGGGCTTTGGCCATGGTCACAGCGGGTCAGGATCTCATACAGCGTAACGCCAAAAGACCAAACGTCAGAGGAAAAGGAAAACTTACTCTCTTTCAAGCATTCGATGGCATACCTATTGAGCCCCCCACCCCCCCAAAAAAGAAAGTTATTTGTGAAAGTCGAGGAACATGGGATATTTTGTTTCTTTATTTATTTATTTAAGGTTTATTTGACATGGACAATGCACATTAATAAACATAAAAATGTAAATGTGCCAGAATTAGCCAAAATGGCTATTTTGCATCTGTTGTCCATGAACCAATGTTAAAAGGCCAGATGCACCTCAAAGAAACTATACATACGTCACTGTAAAAGTATAAAAGGTCACATAACACATAAAACAAAGAAAGAAAAGCATGGGGCAGGAGTGGTATAAGTAGGACAGACACCAGATAAAACTGACAAGCAGAAGAGTTAGCAGTGTGGCATTGTGTCTGTATTGTTTAATGTTGACAGGTCTGGTTGCTGCCACTTCTTTACATTGGATTTGAATGTATAATATGTTTTCATGTCTCTAATGTTGGATAGTATTATGTTCCACTCATGTGCAGCTCTAATAGAAAAGTCAGATTGGCCAAAACTGATTTTTCTTAGCTGAATTATACAGTCTCCTTTTACTGCGCTCTGTGTAGATTTGCATTTTTATGAAATGACTTAAAACTGGAGGAGCCAGTCCATTAATAATCTTATACAATAAGCAGGAATTTGTGTATTTCACCAGGTTTTCCCAACTTAGTAATTTATATTTTGTTAAAATGAAACGGTGATGATGATGATGTCTGGGCTTTTTATATAAACCTTTGAGGGTCTGTTTTGAGTGAATAGACAGAAGATAAGTGGTACTGGCCTGAGACCAGGTTGTTAAACAATATGTAATGTGAGAGAAGATCATTGAGTGCGTATACATAATTGCAGCCTCTGTTGACATACAATTGCGGATGTGTCTAAAATTTGCAAGGTTGAATTTTACTCGCTGACGAGCCTTTTTTATTTGAGCTTTAAATATTAGATATATTCTTCAGTATATAAATTTCAATATAACTGTTTCTGAATGGGTAACATACTCCTATAGCAAATGGATTGCAGCAGGAAGTTGTATTCTTAACAGTTAAGAAAGTTCAAATAGTATAGAATGCCATCTTAATTGTGTATTAATTGTGTGTTTTTACTGTGTAAAAATGCAATTATAGAAAAAAAAAAAATACAAAACCTTTCAAGTAAATTCCAAGCAGTGTAACAGGAGATTTCTTTCTCTTTATAGTGCAAAACATTCTTCACGAGTGGTCCTACCAAGCAGTGCGGCGCTCAGTTCAGTGAACTCACACCTGCACAGGGAAGAGCCGATGGACACTTCGTCCTCAACTTCTGATGTTTTTGAGAGATTCTTTCCCTGTTTGGACCCAGAAGTGCACTGAGCCTGCAGCACGCTGTCTCTAACGGAGCACGAGGCTGCAGGCTGCGTTTGTGACTTCGCATGTACGCACAGGTGCAGTTCCTCCACTCACACACTGATATTTCACGGCAACTGAATCGAAATTAACGCAGTTATCACTTTAAAAACAAGTCACCATGACATGAAATCACACTATTATGTAAACTTTGCAATTAATCTGCAATTCACGTGCGTGCTGAACTGTGGGGGGCGGTCCGTATGGATCACGGATCAACTATGAGCCGTTACACCACCGGATATCATGGTTGGCCGGTATAATCAAAATCCCTACCACTGTGCAAATTTATATCGTCTATAGTTTATACCGCCCACCCCTACTCTGAGACTACCTGCAGTCTCTCCCCTGCCACAAATACATCTAGCTCTGTAAAGTGGTTTTTTTTAAAACTTACTAATAAAACATACACACAGTTTTGGACACATTCAGTTGTAGACAATTTTGTTTTAACCATGCAGTAATATGTTGCATCAAATTTGTCACCTGATCTACAGCCTGAACTGCTCTGCTACCATGTACAAAGATCACTGTATCATCTGCATACATTTGAGTGTTGACATTGGGGCAGACAGTTGGCAGATCATTTACATACAGTGTAAATAAAAGTGGACCCAATATGGATCCCTGTGGGACACCTGTAGGCATGACAAGGGATTGTGATTGAGATGATTTTTCACTCTAACAAACTGCGACCTATTTACTAGATATGACCCAATCCAATTTATGGCGCATGCAGAAAAATTAAAAGTTGATAATTTAGATAAAAGTATCTCATGATTGATGGTATCAAATGCCTTTTTAAACTCTTAAAAAAAATAGCTCCTACAATCCCTCCTTGGTCTAATAAAGATTTGACTTTTCTAAAAAAAAAAAAAAAAAAAAAAAAAAAAAAAAAAAAAAACG
>OMMV01018381.1:1985-16221 GCA_900302635.1 Chatrabus melanurus
AAAAAATTTTTTAAAAAGGGGTTTTTTTTTTGGGGAAAAAAAAAAATTAAATTTTTTTTAAAAAAAAAAAAAAAAAAAAAAAAAAAAACTATCTAGAGTGTAAGAGGACGCAACTTTGATACTACAGTATGGCCTATGTCATATGCACTGCGCTATGGTGGACATAAGCTGCATCACCAGACTTCTGTTGAACTTAGCAAGCTCCGTGACATTTCTGCACTTATTTCAGGCGCGCAGCGTGACACAGCTTCATCGGATGATCAATCGCTTGCTAATATGAAGGATATGGTAGCAAAACTGAATATGTTCTTGACTGACCGTGACTGTTGGTTTCTTCTCATTTTTTGCATGGCTTAATGTGAGTTATCATATATTGCTGTTTGTTTTATTTTACTGTATGTGTATTATTATTATTATTATTATTATTATTCTCAGTTCCTTCACGCTCAGATGCAAAACATCTCAGTGAGCACTGAAGGTCACATTCTGAAGGAACCATCAGATCTACATCATCCTCATGATAGTAGAGTTCCCTCAATGGGGTCCCGTGACCAAAGTGTGAAGATTGATTTTAGTCAATTCCAGGGTGCTGATTAAAATGAGCTGGGGTGAACATCCTGAAAATGTGGGCTAACTCGACCAGACGGTATATCAAAAGATTAGTAAAGCTACTTGCAGTGATTCTTGCATTTACTTTGACTTCTATTTCATTGCAGACACTACGAACCCAAGACATTTCAAATTTTTTTCTGGTCAACTTCATTCCATTAATGATGTTAATATACATCCATTCCTGTATTTAAGGTCTGAAACACATCCCGGGAAAATGTTGGGATGGAGGCAATTTATTCTAAATATAAGACAAGTATAAGACAAATATGAGAAAAGTCAGCGGATGGACACCTGATCATTTCCAAGTCACTGAATATGTCTCGGACTTCATTTCCATCAATCATTAAGAAATACAAACAGTATGGTACTGTGTGGGAAATCTGTGCTAAGTAGGCAGCTCACAAAAATTGAGTGACCATGATGGAAGGAGATGAGTGAGGGAAGCCACCAAGACACCCAGACAACTCTGAAGGGGTTATAGGCTTCTGTGGATGTGGTTTAAGAAACTGGGAATGGTCTGACATTTGCCTGCTTCATCCTCATTCACAGCTTCATCAGATCCAGGGAGACAAGTAGACGTCTCCCTGGATCTGTCATTTCTGATGTTTCCCTCATCTTCCACTTCATCTCCTCTTCTCCACAGGTCACCTGTTTCCTCTTCTACACTGCTGTAGGTTTTCACTCCGCTAGCCCAGTGGATGCGCATCTTGATGAGCCATTTTTAATTTTTGTGTCTGGCCGAGTTAGTCCACATTTTTACAAGGTTCACCCCCAGTTCATTTTAATCAGCACCCTGGAATTGATTAAAATCAACCTTCAAACCTTGGTCCCGGAAAAACGGTGATGGGACCCCATTGAGGGGAACTCTACTATGAAGGACATATTCAGATTAATTCCTGTGGACCCCCAACCGAGGATCAAGGATGCCTTGGAAAAAAAACAAAAACAACTGAAATTGGAATGTTGACAGACTTCAACATAAGGGAGGAAAACTGGTTACTTTGTAACAAGGGCCCCAGCAGCCTGTTTTCCTAAAAATCAACTTAGCCAACTTTCCCCCTGTGTAATAAGCAGTCTTTCCACCTAAAACCCTCCTCTTAAAGGGCATCTGTAATTTTCATTTCACCTCTGTCACCACACTGTTGTCATCAGCGATTAAACCTGAATGAGTCCAAAATACAAAGCTGACAATAAAACCCTATTGGACTATTTAATCTGTGACAAAAGATGATTTCATCCTGTTTGTTTATCTGACCGCAGCCTTTTCTCTTTCTGTCCGTCCCCTCCAGCCTGTCGCAGCGAGGAGAAAAAAAAAATATAATCACGGTGGAAAGACAAAAGGCCGAGCCCGGTTTGATTAAATTGGAAGTGAAAGCGATTCAGTGAGCGGACAATGTGGGAGGCTGTTTGCTGTTTGTGTGTTTGTGCTCGTAATGAGCCTGCTGTTTAATTCATTGCTGCAGCCACATCTGACAAACACACACTAACACACAGGTGAAATACAGGGCGTGCATTATGCAAAAACCACCGTGCACGTGCACACGCTCCATTGTCAAAAAAAAAAAAAAATTGTCTGATCACACAGAAAATTCAAGCTTTTTCATCACAAATTGTGTCATTATTTCCAATTGTGTTGGGTCTGAGAACGCAAATAAGCTGCTGATGATATACCTAAAAGCTTTTTACAACTTGTACACTGTTAAACTGCAGCATTTAGGCTGAAAATTACTTTTAAAATTACTTTTTCTTCCATATTTTAGCTGTACTAAAGAGACTTATCCACAAGACAATTTAGTCGACGAGGTCCTCTAAAAGCTTTTAAAGTTTGTAGCTGACAGTAGGCATGCTTCCACCGCAGGAACTCGACCTACTCCTCAGATTTCACAAACGTTTACAGGAACGGCCCGTTAATTGGCCTTCTCAGCCGTGGGGAGGGGTCATTGGTCCGAAGGTCCATTGGTCTGAAAATTAGGGTTAGGGTTAGTTACTTTTAAGGGACCCACGCTAATAGGCAAAAAATACCCCTAATTTGACCCAAATTGTTACTCAATTCAATACATTTTTGGACCAATGGGCTTTTGGAATATTGACTTGTCACCCTCAGCCGTTGTGTCTCCACTGCGGTGAAGACGCACCGGGCTCACAGTGACTGCAAGCATCTAATGCTGGTGATAGCTAGCAAGCAAACTTTAACTGTAGCGTTTGATGCAAAGCAACATAAAAAGGTTTGCTTGCTAACTATCATTTGCATCCAATGTTAGCGCACGAGTCAGAAGGCAAAAGCAGGAGTAATTTGTGCTTTTTTTATTTGGTCTCCCACTAAATTTGATAGTAATGCAAACTCTTAAAATATATGCATTTCATTAATTGTTTACGGAGTTCTTGATTGCAACATCCTCTCCACTACAACGTCCATCATCGAACAAAAAACCAGCGAGTCTTTTGTCCCCTCGTCGCGGGCACACAAATGTCTGTGGAGTAGTAACCTGCTGGTTTTGCGGTGTCAGCCTCTTTTGTTGTTGTGGTCGCTAAGACGCTGCTTGTTTTCTTTTTTTCACGGTGTGCTCAGACGCTTGTATTCCTGCTAAAACTTTGCTCTCGCCACTGTTGTCACGGTGTGTTTAATTCCGCCGGTATCCAGGTCTGCTGACGTAGATTTTCACATTCCTCCTCGAGGATTTGAATCCTTGCTGGACCTCGCCCTTCGCCTGTGCCTCGTCATCAGTCCATCTGTCTGCTTTTCTTTCCATTGAAATTATTCTGCTCGTTTTTGCTAACTTTCACTTTCACAAATGCCGCTTGTGTTCTTGTCGACTTCTCATGCCTGAGTTTAACCAATCAGCATTGAGCCCTGCCCAGTGACATTTCAGGGCTGCTCAGAAGTGCATACATTACAGTAGGTGAGGAAATGATCAACACTACACGAAACGATCTACATCGTGTAGTGAAGGCCGCACAATGAATCATTGGGGCAGAACTCCCAAACATAGACACTATTTATGCTAGCCAACTCAGGACGAAGGCTAGCAGCATTATCAGAGACACAACACACCCAGGCCACCGTCTGTTTGACCCGCTACCGTCTGGAAAGAGGTTTAGGGCAATCAGATCACGTACAAAAAGAGTGAGAAACAGCTTTTTCCCCAGAGCTGTGGTCTCCTCCACTCCTCTCCAAACCCAGTACTCCTCCAGTCTACAAGTACTGTAATACAATTATAGAGCATATGATATGGACATATACTCATAAGGACACAAACAGACACACTGTACCTCCACATCTACCATACATAAGACGATCCTATTTCTAGGTAATGCACATCGCCACTTTAAATGCTGTGTAGAGTATTTGCTTTCAAGCTGTATATAATGCCATGTTTTGCACATATGAACTAGATGCTCTATCACCAATCACTGGTTTCTCTATTCTTTCTACCTGCCTCAGTGTATTTATAGTCTGTTGCTGCACATGGAAAGATGTCTTCACAATTTCGTTGTACGAAGTATAATGACAATAAACCCTATCTTATCTTATCTTACATTAGGGACTTGCTTGGCCCTGAAAAAGGTTCTGAAAAATCACTTTTCAGGAGTGGTCCCTGCGGTGGAGACGTGCAAATGTGTCCTACCCCCTAAAATGGCCCGCAGGTTCCTGTGGTGGAAACCAGCTTAAAACTTCTAAGTCTTTGTAGTGGGAGGAGGATGATGTGATGACACTCAGTCTCTAGTGTGGGCGTGTCATAATGATCACTGACTGACTCAGTGGGCATTACAGCATGTCTATTGAAAATCTAATCAAAATCAAGCTGTTTCACACCAAAATTTTAATCATCGCTCTTTCTTCCTTGGGTACATGCTCCACCACATCATCTATTGCACTCCAGAAATCTTCTCTTCTCCTCCATTTCACACTCCGCTGGCAGGTCATACGTGCTGATGACATTCATCATCTCCCCTTCTATTTCCAGCTTCACACTTATCACTCTGTCAGATACTCGCTTCACCTCCAACACGCTCTTAAAATTCTCTTCCTTCAGGTTTGTTCCTACAACATTTCTTCTCCCATCCACCCCATTTGAACAGTTTGAACCCAACTCTGATGCTACCGGTCTTACTCTCCTTCCATTTTGTGTCTTGTACACACAGTGTGTTACCTCTCTCCTCTCCATCATATCAGGCAGCTCACTCCCTTTACCAGTTTAGGTGTTGTGACTCTAAGAAAGTTGTTGATTAGACCCAGAATTTCCCTTCTGGGTCTGATCTTAAACCTCGGGGAGGTGATGGTCTAAAGGTTAAAGCAGTGTGCTTGACACCATAGGATCCTTGTTGGAGTGGAAAAATCACTGAGGGCCCTTGGGCAAGGTCCTTAATCCCCAAGTTGCTCCTGTTGTGCAGTTGAGCACCTTGCATGGCAGCATGATAGCGCTGGTGTGTGTGTGAATGGATGAATGTGAGGCATCACTGTAAAGCACTTTGAGCTTCTGATTCAGATGGACAAGTGCTAAATAAATGTAGTCCTTTTTACAATTTACCTTCTTAGAGTGGCACACAACACAAATGTTATTGGTAGTGTCCACCCAATGTTTTTACATCCAGCGTCCACGTCCTATAATTCACGAGTCCACTTGAGGTCTTCTTCTTCTTTCGACATAAAACATGTTGTTCTATGGAAGCATGAACTTCTCCTGTCAAAACCATGTCCATTTTTTGATGTCACTCATCCAGCTCCTTCTCGGCCTCCCTTGACCCCGGATTACTGGAATCTGGCTGAACATGCTTGTGTGTGTGCCAATGTTTCGGTTGCCTTGTAATGTGTCCGAAATATTTCAGTTTTCTTTCTTAGGCATCCGATGGACAGATAAGAGAACAAATGAACTGGTCAAAGCACAAGTGGAAAACTTGCTTGGAAACAAATACCTTTACTCAGTATTTCCAAACAGTGTTCTGAAACATTTAATCCCAAAAGCCTGAATCTTCTTCTCCATTTCCTCATTCTAGGTCCACGCTTCACAACCATACAGCAGTACCGAGACAACTATTGGCCTCATCGCCCGTAACTTCACACAGAAACTGACCTTTTTACTTCTCCAGAAGGTGTCTAACTTTGCAAGAGAACACATTGCCATTCCAACCCTGATCTGTTGTAGATTTCCCAATTGTTACACCAAAGATACTTGAAGGTTTTAACTTGTTCCAAATGCTTCCCTGCTGTTTCTACTGGCTTTTGGAGCCCTCTTGTATTTCCTATTACCAATACCTTGCTCTTTTCCGCACTGATCTCCATTCCGAAATTGCAAGATGTTTTGCCCAATCTCCTTATCATCTCTTGCAACTCTTCTTCATTACTTCTGATGAGTGCAATATCATCTGCAAACCTCAGGCTATCAGAATCGAAATCAAATTTATTCGCCAAGTATGTTAATACAAACAAGGAATTTGGTTCCGGTAGTTGGCGTCTCTCTGCTATACATTCAAAAGCAATATGCAATATGATCAGTTGTCCCTGGATCATCACGCTGCCTTCATATCCATCATGAGCTGTAGACATGAGCTCTTCTCGGAAAACATTGCACAGTATTGGAGATAAGCTGCAGCCCTGCCTGGCACCTAATGTGCATTTGAAGCTAAAGACCAGACCCCCCTGTGAAAACTGAATCCCTTTTGTTCCTCCACCAGTTTTTTCCCCACAAGTTCAACAACACAACTACAACAGTAGAGTCAGAATTGGCATGGACCTGAGTGACAAACACAGTTTGAAATGAAAACTTGGACTGCTGGTAATACACCTTTAATATGCATAACGACCCGTGCTTTGATACAGAAACACGTTGCAAACAATAACAGAAAAATTATTCGCACTCTCACGCTTACCACAGCATAAAAATTAACAGTTTTTATCTTACCATTAACAGTGCTGCAAGCAACACATCTCAGCTCTTGTCCTTCCATTAATTCCATGAATGCACGCTGGTCAGTGAACAATCTTCTCACATAGCAGTGGAGTCAACAGGTGTAATTCCAGCTGACATACCAGTAAATACACTTCCAGCTTTTTGCATGCTGCACATCTGTGCATTGTGCATGTAAAATTATTCCCTCTCCAGAAAATCTCTCACTTCCCCATGCACCCTCTTAATAACAACGAGCAAGAACTTGGCACACTCAGGCATAAAGGTGATGGGAAGTGCCACTCTGAATGGTTGAATTTATTGAATAATGTGGCGACTTAACCCAGCTAGTTTGTGCTCAGATTTTGCACTGTGCAAATAGAAAAAAAAAAAAAGAGTTGGACATGCTCCAAATGGAATTGTGCTTTGCTCCATAGACTGTATGCTACAGATCAAAAAGATAAGGTCATGCTCAAATCTTGGCCACAAGTCACACCACATAATTAATTTGCTGCTAATAATGTGCAGACGTGCATGGTGAGGAAGCATCAGCTGTGAGATTTTGTCCATGTGGCACGTTTCTCTCGCTATGATCCAGCACACATTTGCCACAGTATTTAGGATTCTAGCGGATGGAGAAGGCGAAGGACACGCCCACGTTTTACCTGGCTGTTGAGAGGTGGGGATGGACTGGTTGTCTGCCTGGGTGGTTGCCATCCAGGACCCAAGGTGTTTCCCGTGGTGTGGTCGATGCAGTGACACGCGGTACCAGCACGTGCTCCTAGATCTGAGCTGACCTATGTGCAGACGCCTCCTGATTTTAGTGTGTTCCCGAGTGGCGTCCCAAACGGTACCAGCGCGTGCTCCTAGATCTGAGCTGACCTATGTGCAGACGCCTCCTGATTTTAGTGTGTTCCCGAGTGGCGTCCCAAACGGTACCAGCACGTGCTCCTAGATCTGAGCTGACCTATGTGCAGACGCCTCCTGATTTTAGTGTGTTCCCGAGTGGCGTCCCAAACGGTACCAGCGCGTGCTCCTAGAGCTGAGCTGACCTATGTGCAGACGCCTCCTGATTTTAGTGTGTTCCCGAGTGACGTCCCAAATCCTCCAACAGTGTTGATGTTTTGAAACGACAGTTCATCGTCACACAGCTGCAGATGTGGTGATGTTCGGTCACTCGACCGCTTCCCAACTCATTGGTTTCAAGACTCGGCACACTTCAGTCGAGTGGAAACAGAAACCCGTTTGTGGACAAGGTGGTTGTTTTGGATGAAATCTTAAAAGGTTAACGTCACACATCGTCCTCGTCTGCTGCGTCTCTGCTGTAATTCAGCCCCTATAATTGTGCGCAGATGCGTTCCGCGTTAATAAAACACTGCAGTCTTTATTTCTGCTCATCTGCCGTCAGCGTCACCCTTCATTAGTTCGTCTCCAACGTTATCAACAAGCCACAAAGAGACCGAATAGATCTTAACAGGAGGAAAAGACACTTTAAACTCCAAAGACAAATAGGAAGTGAGCGTTTGCGTCGCACAAACAGCTGCTCATTTATATTTTCCTGCCTCTCAATCAGCGCTGTTGGGAGGAATTGTGGTATTTATGATGACTCTTTCTCACTGAATTTCTTCTGATTGCCTTCACTTTATGTTTCAGATAATCGCCCTCTCTGCCTTCCTTTTCACTCATGTCGTCGTCGTCTCGTCTTCCTTGTGTTTGATTGAAGACAAAGACTTCTCTCTTTTTTAAATTGATACAATCTTATCGTTTCAGAGCTTTTAAACAGTCTCAGACTTCAAGTTTTGATATTTTTAACTGCCAGTAGCTTGTTGTTAAATAAAACTCTGGTCTCACAGTATTTTTTTAGAAGGAAATCATAACTGATCGTGTTCATACATCTGCACAGAAGTGAAATATCCAACCATCTAGTGGATGTACGGCCGTTAAAGGCGGGTTTCCACCTTCATGATGCTTACATGATGTGTGTCAAACTGTCAGACCCATGGAGTCCTGTTGCCGTCTTGTTGATGTTGGGCACCACGCCGTGGTATGTCGTGATGCACCGTCCACAAAGCCCCGCAACATTTTAGGAAATGTTCAAAAGACATGTCCCGTCACGTCATGATGCAACATATTCTCATGACGCGTTTCTGATGCTATTATAAGAAAAAGTTAAGCGCTATATTTAGTGCATATTCCCGTGAATTTCCGTATGCACGCGCAATGCATGTTTCGTATCATTCACAAACACGTTTGCGTTTTGGTTGAGGTTAGGTTTAGGTTTAGGGTTAGAATAACATTAATAAGTAAAAGATGACATGGACCATCACCAACTGTATTTTGTGGCGGTTGGGGTTACAGATCATGACAAGTCCTGAAAGTGGAAACATCGCTTAAATGTGGATCAGAGGTAGATGAATAAAGCAAATATATTGATCGGAAAAATGCTCCACCTCATAAATTTATTTGGACTTTTAATGATACCTTTGTAGCCCCGCCCAATCCACTATAGACAATTATGTAGCCAAGCCAAGTGTGTCGAAGACCTTAATTTCTATTAATTTGGGATTCATGACAGATATTGGTCTTGTATTTTCAGATTTGGTGATAGGCGTGTCTCGTATTTTCAGATTTAGCGAGCGGTGTGTCTCGTATTTTTAGATTTGGCGAGCGGTGTGTCTCGTATTTTTAGATTTGGCGAGAGGCGGGTCTAAACTTTGTTTATATTTTATTCATCAGGATGGTGAGGAGGAATTAAATATTAAGGCTCATTAAGTCTATTATTGCCAGGTGTTGGGGTTTTATGGGGCGGCTAACAGCTGCTTTATTGCACAGAACAACTACAAACATATGTCGATCATATTAATGAATAACTTAGGTGTCATTTTTAGCCCATATTTTCTGTGGCTGCCTGTGAAGTGGACTCTGTTTCATTTGTATGTGCCTGTGTATGCACAGCAGCTTTTTTCTCATCTGACTGAATTTTAATTAGCACTACATTCTTGAAGATCCACATTTTAATGAACAAAGCCTTGTGCGTGTCGCTGGTGCGCCTATCACCTCTACCAATCGCACATTAGAAAAGGAAACTTAATTAAAAAGATATCAGAAGAGGCTGTGGGGCTAAACTCGCCTTTTCAATTACAGTTTCTTTGTAGGTTTAAAGCTCTCAATCAGCAAATATCCCCGTGGCCGCCTCAACCTGAGCACTCGCTATCTGTGTTTTCCTGCTGATGGTTCACTGAGCACAGATCTGCAGGTCCAAACAGCAGTCAGTCTGATATTACACCATAATAACACATTATCATCATGTTTTCACATCATGGTCCATCTGCCGATTAGGATGAATCCCTTCTTTTTTCTTTAAATGAGTTCATGTGCTAAACTTGGCCGAGGATAGGGAAGTGTGGCCTGAGCTGCTTGGCCTGCTGCCACCGCGACCCAGACCCGGAAAAGCAGCAGAAAATTAATGAATGAAAAATGAATGTGCTAAACATGGGCTTTATTTTTAAATTAAATAAATGATTTTCTTAGAATTTTAACACCAACATTGTTGAAACATAATCTAGGGACTTTGGGGCTCCTAGGGTCCAGGACTATGGGGCCATGGCAGTGACCTGAATTACAGGGAAAGGTATTAGTTTGTAGTAAACCTCTGGGAAAATGTTAAAAATATGTTTCTTCTACATAAAAAAAACAACCTTTTGATGTTTTATTATTAGTCTTCAACATCTTCATCAAAACCTGTGGAACGTATTTGCCGTCAAACACATGGTTATGATACGACATTTCCAAACGCCACCTTAAATGTTTTGGGTGAATAGACTTTATGACAGTGAAACAGTGAGGATGAAAATCAATTCCTTCAAATCCAAACGGTCCTCAAACTAAAACCAGTGTATTTTCCCATCCGGGTTGGAAGTGAGTCGATGCCCAAAGTGGAGCTCAGCGATCTTAGGGTCTTGCTCATGAGTGAGGGAAAAATGGAATAAGAGATCAATGGGTACACTGGATGGTTTCATTGGACTGTCGTTGTGAAGAAGTATCTGAGTTTGAAATCAAAGGTCTCATTTTTTCACTTTACTTATGTTCCAAACCTTTTCTGATGGTGGTAACGCACCATTAAGTTTGGACACCAACAGCTCCAAAATTAAACAAACAAGAAAACCTCGCCAAGGGTCAAGAACTGAGACAGTGACCGAAAATGAGACCATGGATAAAAGCAGCCAACATGAGTTCCCTTTAGGAGGTATCTCACCTGCGATTCTTCGCATGTGGTTAATTTGCGACCTGATTTTTTTTTGCATCTTTTTCACGTTTTTTTAAACACGTGAGTTTTTCTGAATTGCGAGTATTTTGAGACTGTTGCGCTACTGTCGTGCAACTATTTTGCAGCAAATTTATAGAAAAAATGCAATATAAGCTTGACATTTATACCAAAATCCAGTGACAATCGTTAAAAAAGCGACTAATTTTCGACTTGCAGCTGTCGTGCGACTATCAAGCAACAGTCGTGAGAAATATATGCGGCATAGTGGCAACTACAAGTGCTGCTAGTATATAAACCCCGGGTTCCAGAGCCTAGCTGTCAGTTCCACACCATCAACATCGTCTCTGGCACCAGAAGAAGGAATCATGACCAGTGTTCGAGATGCTGCAGCCTTGGAGGAGGAGTGCTGCCTGCCTCACAATCACCATCCCGCGTGAGGAAGAACAGCCCCCACCCCCCAAAGAAACAAAGGATGCCGAGGTCAGTGTGGCAACAGAACTGTTTGGCTGCAAGAGGCACACTTGGATGGTGCCATTAGCTGATGAGGCTGTTTGAACAGGGGGACCTCAGAAGCTTCACAAACATTCTCAGACTGGATGCAGATCTATTCACAGAACTTGTGACAAGAACTTGCAAGAATTTTGTTTACCTTTGCAGCCATTATGAAAATGTCGCACAGCACTTGCGTGCTAGAAGAGACAGATTTAATACAAATTTGCTACTATTTCATGTCAGAGACTCAGTTTTTGCAATTGCAGGAAATTTTAAACTTTTTAAAAATTCCCATGTGCAATTTTTTTGACAACTTGCGACCATTTTGCGAGCTCGCGACTGTCACGAGGCTTTTTTTGCAAATAAAAAGCGCAAATTTACAATTACCATCTGAAATTGCCCGCAAAGCAAAAAAAAAAGAAAAAAGGTGAGATATCCCCGTTTTCCTGGACTCACCCTCAGGGAAAGGGTGAGGAGTTCCAACATCTGGATGTAGCTCAACGTACAACCGCTGCTCCTTCAAGTTGAAGGTTTTGGCAGCTCATGCCTCCTTTTGGAGTGTCACCTGCCATCCCCTTAAAGCTGGAGTGCACCAGGCGCACAGCGATGGAGCTGCACCAACCTGTCAAAGTGCACCAGCAGACAGCAGCCACCAAAGCCCCCTGAGGTGAAGCACTAAAGTTTTTTAATCATTCCATGAGTGTTCATTTTAATTTTTTTTTTAATGGTTGGTGTCCATGATGTGCATCTTGAACCCGCTTATGTAAGTCGTGCAAATCCTGTGCTGGACTTTAGATCAAGTTTTTGCTGGTCTGTAGTCCAAATAACACCAAGGCACCAGCGCTGCACCAGACTACTCCTCATTGTTGCACCAACATGCCCATTGACGCACAGGTCAGCACATTTATACCCAATATTTAGACGACATAGGCACTCAGCGTGAAAACCACAGCTGTGTTTGGTGGAAACTATAAATGATGGTTGTGCTGTGCTGTGCGCTCCTTTGCAGAGGGTGGGAGATACAGACCCAACGTCGTTGGTGGAGGTGGCCGACAGCAGGTTGGCAGTAATTAATAAAGATCGGCAGTGAGGTTTGTGATAAACGTGAGTTTTTTCAGGAGAAGATTGAGAGATGATTCACCTGATCAGCTCCTGCAGTGAGGTCCAAAATATGGTCACCTCTTGTGATGAAATGTGTGGAACGACCAACCAAGGAACCCCCACCTGAGGATATCAGGAGTTGAACAAAATGCCGGAGCGTTGATGTGGAGAAAAAAGGAAATCGAAAAGGTTCTGAGAGCTGCTCTCACATTCCAGCCTCAATCACACAACTCAGCGTGTCTGATAAGACCTTTCCAGGGACAAATTATCAAATCAAGACACTTTCTTGAAACGACAGCAGTCACTTTTCATTTTTTTTAAAGTAATAAAACACCTGCAGTGCGACATTAAAAGTGATATTCTAATAAGAAGCTAAAGGAGCAGAGGGGAAGGAAGGGGAATACGAGAAGCTGCAGAGTGAAAGATGATTTGTGGAGGATGCCTCGCAGCGACGATCCCTCCTCCTCTTCCTCCTCCTCCTCCTCTGCAGCTCATCTGTGTTTGATGTGGGAGAGCGAGCCTCTCTCACAGCACAGAGAGAGAGAGAGAGGGAAGCTCATTTCAGGCCCGACTAATTTCTCCATTATAGGTTCACAATTATCCCAGTGTGACTGCGAACACAGATAGGCCACATCACAGAGGTAAGAAGAAGGAACCAGCGAGGCCTTGTTAGTCAGAGAGGAGCTGAAAGGGAGATGGACGGAGGCGGGAGGAAAGGCGAGTGAAGGAAGTGCGTTTTGGAGGTTTCTCATCCCTTAATTGTGATCTACGAGGAGAGTTTAGCAGAATAATCTGCTCAAGGACGAGAATAAAGCGTCAGTTCATATGTCCTCCGTCTGTCTGTTGTTTATCCTCACAGCAAAAAAACAAACAAACAAACAAATCACATTTACAGTTTCACAACAAGTGGCTGTTTGTGGAGATGTTTACGTGGTCTCAGCGACAAAAGTCTGTTTGTTGTTGTTATTGTTTTTCATGTGGTCACTGTGTCCCACATGAGACACAAACAGTTTTTGACCATCCCGGTCTGACTGCGTTTGTGGCTGTTGAAGCCCAAACAACCATTCTGTCCAAGATTGAACCACTTAATCCTTGACTAACACACAACACTTCTACCACATTTAACCCGTATTGCAATCAGGATTCAAAGGTCAGGATCATGGTTGAGTGATAAGGATCAACGATAGGGTGACCACCTGTCCCACTTTAGGTTGTACTGTACAGCAATTTGACCGTTTGTCCTGCATCCCGCATATTAAGAGAATGTCCCACTGTGTCATTGGTCTGATCAATGAAACAGTGGGACATTCTCTTAATTCTCTCTGCCGACTCGGTGTTGCTCTTTGTTTGTTTTGTTTATTTATTGTTTTGTGCAGTACTGGGATCGTGTAATGGACTCATTCGGTACGACAAAGCCGAACTCATTTACATTCGGGACAATCTGCCGGTCTCACAGTCTCCTGTTTTGGATTTACCACCCAACTTGCCTCGAGGACGACCGAAATACCAGCCGAGGAAAAGGGGTAGGAGAGGCGGAGTACTAGCTCGGCTAAGGCGTCGGGGACACAGACTAGCCTTGCCGAGCCTCATTCTATCCAACGTTCGCTCGTTAGCAAACAAGAAGGACGAGCTCACCTCCCTTATCCTCTCCCAACGGGACTTCAGAGACTGTGCTGCCATTTGCCTGACAGAAACCTGGCTGCATGCAACTTCCCGGACGCGGCGGTACAACAGGAGGGCTTCACGTTCCATCGGGCGGACCGCACCAGTGATTCACTGAAGCAGCGCGGCGGAGGTGTCGGCATCTACATCAACCATAATTGGTGTATAGACACCAAAACGCTATCGTCCAGTTGCTCGCCTGATTTGGAGCATCTTA
>OMMV01018386.1:1886-13179 GCA_900302635.1 Chatrabus melanurus
GGGGGTAGCCCGGGGGGGGGGGGGGGGTATTAGTGTGGAGTAACACATTATCTCCACTTCACCTGCTTCACTGTCACTGTGTGCATGTGTCTGAACTGTCTGACCCCCGCCCACAGTGAAACTCCGACAGAGAAAACCGCAGCACCAGCACAGCCAAAAATAACAGCAAAACGTGTGTCCATATAACTTTTATTTCTGTTCATTCTTATGTAAATAAACACAATGGGCAATATTGAAGTTAGAAAAAGTGTTGCTCATGCCCATGTATAGTACATAAGTTGATCGGGTAATTAGTGTGACAAGCGTGCTGTTTGTGGAGTAATGGTCCAGTGCAGCAGTCACCAACCTTTTTGATGCAAAAAACACTTCTTTTTTTTTTTGTCTGAGTAAAAGCAAAGGTCTATAGAGCTGTCTACAGTGACGTCACCGATAACGTGACCAGCACTGTAACCAATTGCGGGAACGCAGAGCGCCACCTTTGCTAGGTACAAACAACAGCGCACAGAGCCTCAGAAGTAGCGAAACGGACATGCAATAAAATGGGAATAATGGCCCGATGGTGCAGGTTGACGGCTGATACGTTGTAGGAACATTTTCGGTGGACGTCTGGCTGAGCCAACACTTATGCACCTGCTTGGCAGACACACACGGGGGGAAGAGAGCTCTTGTCTGTGGGGCACTTTCGGTGCCGGGAAAGTTTCCGTCTCCAACACCGGGGAGGTCCCCACTGCCCAGCCTTGTCGCTGATGTTTCAGTGGTCGGTTCTTCCCAGCCGGACATATCCCAATTAACCCCGTGCCGGTCCTCTGGTGGCCACAGAACCCCCCCATGTATAACGCTAAGCTAGTGAGGTAGTGGTCAGCATCAAAATAGGTGATTTCCAGCCAATCGCCTGGGTTGTTCTGTTTAATTGATGTTGACAAATGATGTAGGAAGTTTTACAATGTAGAAATATCTCATTTCTGCTGGTATCTGGCCTTTAGCTGTGGGTGGAAGACGATCGAAATAATAGTAAGACATATTTGCACACACAGCTGTACACAAAACGTTTGTACCTGCGAATGGCAACCGCTCGCGCAGCTCCCCCCGCGGAACGCCCATAAATACCCGGATGTCGCTTGAAGTTGAAGGACTCTGAAGACTACACACTCTGCTGTAGATGCATATACAGATCAGACAACTGAGCCTGTTAATGCAATTTTGTGACTAAAAACCTCATAACTCTGATTTCAGACTTTTCATTAATATGTTGACAGTATTCAAGCACAGACTGAAGAACATTTGTGCTGCGTCCGCTCATGAAAAACATGAGGAAACTCACTTCTTTAAGCACAAAATGGATGTAAATCAGCGCTCAATCACAGCAACCTGACAGACGTGTGTGTCAGCGATGAATGAGTGAGTGAGAGAGAGGTGCATAGATTGAGGAGCAGACTGATGACTGCTCGCTCAGTCACAACTTTATCGGCTGAATCATGTCGAAGGATGAACAAACAATGTGGAAACCAATGTAGCACAAGCAGATAAATGTGCTGTCATGTGACGCACACAATACATATACTATCGCAGCTGCAAAGTTGTGACATCTCACATATGTGTCACAATTTATGTTGAACATGGTAAAGATTTACCAGTAGATTACACTCAGCTTGTTGGCGATCCCTGTTCTAGTGCTCACTTGTGGTTTCTCTGATTTCTGTAGTCAGTGGCCTAATCTCAGCCATCCTGTGCATAACCTTGATGCTTTGTCCTCAGTCTCTGATCCCAGACATCGGGCCGTGTCTAAGCCAAGAGCCTGTAGTGGACTTGAACACAGAGGAACTTGTCCTCTCTGGTGGCGAGGATGATGCGAGTGCACATCCTCCTCAGGCTGTCCAGATCCAACGCACTGTTACACAGGTTGGTCTTTTTGTGTGTTTGTTTAAATGAAGCTCGCACATTACGCAGGACCTGTGCTTCCTGTGAATGTAAAGTGTTCTTTTATGAGAGCGTGAGCAGTTTGTCTCAGTTTGGCATCACTTGTGTTGATGACTACCTTTTGAAGGAGGTGCCCGTGGAGATCCAAGAGAATGGAGAGGAAGAGGCAGTGAGTAGTGGACCAGCAGACGTGACAATGGTTCATGAAGAGGAAGTGGACACTTCATTTACTAAAGCCATGGAAACCAAGTCGCCACCTGTCATCCATAATGTGGAGATGGAACCTGGTAATAGATTATTAGATGTTTTTATTTGGCAAGCACAAAAATTGTGTTTGGAGGTTGGATTTTATTATCAGGCTCGCTGTCCTTAAGCTATATCAGCACACCTCTGCAGGACTGTGTGCTAAATGTGCATCCACTGATACCAGCACTCTGCTGTGTGCTCGGGGACTCTGCCGCTAGTTAGCGCTGTAGACAAATCTGCCAGCACAACAGAAAGACCCTTAGTAAGCTAACCTAAACAAGA
The DNA here is from genome assembly GCA_900302635.1 of Chatrabus melanurus. Classification (NCBI taxonomy): domain Eukaryota; kingdom Metazoa; phylum Chordata; class Actinopteri; order Batrachoidiformes; family Batrachoididae; genus Chatrabus; species Chatrabus melanurus. The sequence goes on from OMMV01018386.1 coordinate 4,332, forward strand.
AAAACCTGCGCATTCCTGGGTCCAGTGCGGATTGTCTAGTTGTGTGGAGAAAACGGACCTTAATGCACTACATTTTGGAATACAGTCAACATGTATCTTTACAGCTTGGCATTACCACAGAGGGAAAAGTGAGTGTTGGCTCAAATTTCTCAGCATTCCTCTTGATTATGTTTTGCAAATGTCCTGTAGCAGACCTCTACATTGATATGCATTGAAAGACAGTAAAGCAAAGAAAAAAATTGTGTTCCTGTGCTGCATAGATGAAAGAATATTGTTGTCATGTGGGCAACATCATCAGAGAAAAATTCTTCTTTTTCCTGATGGCCCAATATTGTCTGTTTTTCTGTGGCTCGAGCATCAAGAAGAAGAAGACAAGAAATGACACAAACGAGAAACATACAGCTATGCAAGCACAGTGGATTGTGTGGCTGCATGTTAGCCAACATTATTGCAGAGAGTATAAAACGGAGCTTTGGTCTGCTCGTCTTGTTGACGTCTGTATAAAAATGGAGAAACTATGCTGATTGTTGCTTCTTTATCCCAGTGACTCCAAGTGACACGCTCATTCGTCGCTCCATCAGCCAGCAGATGTCGGGTGTTTCCGTCACCATTGATGACCCCGTACGCACGGCCCGACACCCCTCACCACCTCGTGGCAATGTCTCTACCATCGTTCACGTCTGCAACCTGGTATATAGATATCAATTTCCTGGTAGTGGGGTGATGGTTTGCTTTGATTGTAGTCTGTGCATGTGATGTACTGCAGCGCTAACAAGGAAAAGTCACCTGCTGCTGGTGTAACGTGTTTGTGGGGCTGTTTATCACCCTAACATTGTCATCTCTCAATACATAATATAACCTGGGCCTGTCTTTATCATATCCATCTATATCCAAGCTCCCATTTTTGTTAAATATTTTGGCAAACGTTAGAGCATTGCAACTACAGTCCTGGTATCCTGATATTTCAAGCGCAGAATATAAAATAAGTTCAGAAATAAATATAAATGAACCACTTTTGTATGATCAGTATACTTAATACTCAAAGGTACTCAGAGAGCGCATTCCTCTGCCAAGGCCACATACAGTCAGGTACAGTGAAACAATTTTTGTAATTTTGCCTCTGTGCACCACCACAATGGAGTTGAAATGAACAACAATATGTGCTTGTAGTGTAGACTGTTAGCTTTAATACAAGGGGTTTAACAAAAATATCACATGAACCATTTAAGAATTACAGCCATCTGTATCCATAGTTCCTCCATAGGTAATTGGACAAAAGAAATCTCAGGATTATTTTAATACAAATCATCATATTTGCAGACAGTTTTCGACAAGTCGGGATGGATGCATGAATATTTCCAAGTCACTGAATATGTCTTGGACTTCATTTACATCAATCATTAAGAAATATAAACAGCATGGTACTGTATGGGCAATCTGAATGAAGTAGGCAGTTCTCAAAAACTGAGTGAAAGTGCAAGAATTCTACAAGTGAGGGAAGCCAACAAGACACCCAGACAAATCTGAAGGAGTTATAGGCTTGCGTGGCTGTGATTTTAGAAACCGTGTAAAGAGCAACTTTTGCCTGTTGGCCCACCAGCCACAGCTTTATGGTGGAGTGGAACAGAGGTGTTTAGTCCAAGAAAACAGATCAGAGCTAGGCTTGAGTCTCCCATATGCCTTCTGGTAAACTGTTGATGAAGTTTCATGTCTTCTTTTTCAGAAAATCCTTCTCTGTTCCACTTCACAATGAAGCTGTATATCTGGTGATGCAACAGACAAAAGTTAATCTACTCAGATTTGTTGTACTGTCATAATTACTTTGTGTTAACTTGTTTAGGTGAGGCCGTTCACTCTGGGCCAACTGAAGGAGTTGCTGGGCAGAACTGGTACAATGGTGGAGCACGGCTTCTGGATCGACAAAATCAAGTCTCACTGTTACGTCACTGTAAGTTACAACAAGCTTGCATTCATCTAAACGGACATTCCCACTTCTTTGTGGCTTGCAGAAGTTACTTAATACATGCAAATTGTATCCGGACGCTTTGATGATCATGAGAGTAAACTTTGGGTTTGGTTTCTTAGGCTTTGTTCACATTGTCAGTTCAAATTGGATTTATTGCCTCTCTGATTCAAATCTGATCTCACTGACTGACCTTCCACATTATATATTGCAAGTGATCAAATCCGATCTGCGTGTGTCCACATTGACAGTCTTATCCACATTGATTTCTATGGTAACAGGCTACGCCCAGGAAAAACAAATAAATAAAATGGACTACAGCGAGCTGTGCCTGTTTCTGTCCCACATGGTAATGTGGAGCCGCAGCGCAAACTTTATTCTAATGGCAAGGAAGCGACAGAAAATGGAGGAGAGTGCTGAGTTGTGCCTCCTTTAGTGAAATGGAGCGGGACGTGCGTCAGACAGGGCTGGACTGGCACAAAAAAACGGCCCTGGCGGCCCATCATGGAAACGCAATACGTGTGCCAGCAGTCAGAGGCGGTTCTAGCTTGTATGACGCCCTGGGCGTTTAAAACGTCTGTGTTCGCCTCAGGAGTTCACTGCTGCCGCTCGTTTTAAACAACGGATTTTTAGCTCTTCGGCTCAGTGTTGTCAAATTACAACGACGACACTCAACAATGAAGCTGTGACTTTCACAATAAATTCTTTGTTGTGAAGCTGGGCCTGCTTTTACTTTGAAACGCTTGTATTGTGAAACGCCTTCAGCTACATGAGTTATGAGATGTTATTTAACTTTACTACCAGTCGCGCATGAGACTTATCGGCACAGAGGGCTCAGACATTTTATTGGGCCAGCCCAGCGTCAGTCTAGAAAATGACCCAATGGGCCGCTTTCTGTGTTTTAAAGGCACAGTCGTTAATTTTATAAACTGTGATTGCATCGGCCCAAATGTGCGTCGGCCCATCGGGCATTGCCCGGTACACCAGATTACCAGTCCAGCCATGGCGTCCGAGGACTCGCACTGCAAGTGACACAGACAGAACACGGAGACACAGTGTCCTCCAGTGACACAGCGCGAGTGACAGAGGAGACATTGTGCGTCCTGTGCGTCACTCGCAGAGGACACTGAAATCCTATTTGAGCGACCGAGGCGTTCAGACTGAAACAGATCTGTAAAAATCTGATCAGAATTGCATTCAAAACCACCTCCGTATGTGGTTTGAATCAGCTTTGGAAAAATTGGATCTCGTGTGGTTTTTTTGCTGTCCACACTGCCAAAAATCAAGCCAGATACAATCTGGATATGCTGAAAATCCGATTTGGAGTGGCAGTGTGAACAAGACTTTATAGGTTCTGTAGCTAAACTGGTTTTAGATGCTGTTCACTTAGCAAAGAAGCTGCATGAAGCAGTGGTTTCTGTTTTAACGTAGCTTCTGTCCTACCCAAAAAATAACTTGTCTGTCCTCTAAATTTGGTCCAAGGACCCGTTCTCCACACATTGCTCAAAAAAATAAATAAATCCAAAATCAAATTATCCCAGTCACGCTTATCTGCTAATCTGCTTAGAATATGCACCAAGTCTGTGTATCACACGGGTCCAGACGGCACGTGTGATATTCCCTTCTTACAAGACAATCAGGTAGTGACTTCTACAAAAAAATGACTTTATTGTTGCAGTTCTATTTTTCTCTTGCTTATAGAGACAGTACAGGTGCGTAGACAGAGAGGCGAGGGGGTCTCCTGTGGAAGGCAGCATCAGTGTTACTCCCACGGAGTGCGGAAACAATAGTTTTTCAGTTTATTCCATTCAGTTATTTGCGGCTGAGCAACCAGAACAGTCTGGCTTCACACTCAAAAAGTTAACCATCAACCGCATCCGAGCTCTGTGAGTACTCGGTGAACGCACGTGCGAATATTGGCAGTGTTTCTTTGCAGCCTATATTGATTTTTGCAAAGTGTTTGATTCAGTTGACCAGGCTGCTCTCTGGGACTTTGACATTCACGTCTCCGGGTCCTCGGCCTTTGAGATCGAGAGATGCCTGGGAAGAGCTTATGGGTTCATGGAGTTGCTGGACAGAGGTGTTTGGTTGATACCGATATCTTAGCAGGAGAACGAAGGCCCAAATCTTTAGGGTCCTGGTGCTTCCTGTTTTACTGTATGGTTGTGAGACTTGGACGCTGACCAGTGACCTAAGGCGTCGACTGGATGTCTTTGGTAGCAGGTCTCTTCAGAGGATGCTTGGGAACTGCTAGAATGACTTTGTGTCAAACGAATGGTTGCTTAGAGAGACTCGGATGAGAAGTATCACTTGTGTGATCTACGACATTCTGGCCATGTGGCGAGTTTCTCTGGCATGATTCAACATGCAGGTGCATCAGTGTTGAGGACCCCGGGGCTTTAGAAGGCCATGGGTACGGAGAGTATTTTTGACATCTGTCATTACAAATTTATGATGGAGATAAAAGTTTAAGGTAAAAGTTCTCACTGCTGCCCTCTGTTGGTTGACAGAGGTAAATTATAGTTTGCTATTATAACCCTGGCAGTGGTTATAATGTGCGCCTTCCTTTTTTCACGAGTTCTTTGATCTTCTCCTTGAAGATTTGACGAGGCCGCTTTAAACTCTCTGGATTTCCTTTTGTCCCATGGAGCTATTCTCATTTTTTTTTTTTCCCCCCCACAGTACTCGAGCCCAGAGGAGGCAGTGGCCACCCGAGCAGCTCTGCATGGCGTGAAATGGCCTCAGAGCAACCCCAAACTCCTCAGCGTGGAGTTCTGCCAGCAGGATGAGGTGAGACTTTAAGTTTATCACCTAGTTTTTGTCACTGCTAGTACACAACACTCAGTCGTCTTTTTCTGCTTTGTAGCTGGACTACCACAAAGGATTGGGTACAGCTGACAGACCTGGAACAGAGGAACAGGGGCCTAGTTTTGGTCGTTCTCGAGCATCAGGCCTCCCCTCTCTCCTACCCGAACGAGATCAGTGGGCTGAGCGTGACCGTGAGATGGATCGCAGGGAGAGATCTCGAGCGGAGCGTGACTGGGACCGCAACAAGGCCAGAGAGTTTGGGAAACCCGGAGAAGGGAGGGATGGAGGTCTACGAAGGTCACCCTCCAAAGAGGCGCGGGGCAGGGACAAGGGTAAGAGATGCAGGCATGAGACGAGGCAGCGCCTACGTGAGGTAAAATAAATGTTTGTTAAACACTGGTTGTGTTCTTGCAGACAAAACCACTGAAGATCCACCTGCAAAGCTGCTTGATGACTTGTTCCGTAAAACTAAAGCAACTCCTTGCATCTACTGGCTTCCACATACAGAGGAGCAGGTGAGACGCAAGTCACTGCATGTGCGTTCCAGTTAACGATCACGTTAGGACTCCGCTCTCATCGCCGTCTTTGTTCGGCACATTTCTTGCCTGTTTTCAGATTGTTCAGCGGGAACTTGATCGAGCAGAACGCAGGAAGCTGCGTGAGCAACGGCTGAAGGAACTGGAGGAGATGGAAAAGCAGGAAGAGGAGCGCAAGGAGAAGACGAAAGCTGGAGTCGCCCCGGCAGGAGACCGAAGTGAGAGCGAGAAGGACAAAGACCGAGAGAGAGACAGAGAGCGAAACCGAGAGCGCGTGAGAGAGAGAGACGGAGACCAGGAGAGGGAGGCCGACAAACGCAAGGAAAGCTACCGTAGAGATGGCGCCAGAGGAGCGGGCGGCGGCGGCAGCAGCAGACGCTCACACAGCCGCAGCGACCCTCGAGAGAGGCGGCGCTAATGCCCCATCGGCTCATGGAACTGTCCGAAAGACTGCCCCTCTTCCATTGCCTTTCATTACTAAGGCCCAGCCCATCATCGAGAAGTCTGAGAAGGACGGCGTTTTGTAAAGCACGTATTCACCTCCCAACACAGTGCTGTGCGTCTGACTGCTGTCATCTCTTTTTACCTTTGTCTGTTTTTAGCGGCACAGCAATATGGCACGCTGGGTAAATTCCACACTTCCTCCCGATGATCTCTTTTTGCCTTGAAGCGTAGGTGCCACTTATGATTTGCAATCGGTTTCTTGCCGCCTCCGTGTTTAACACCTGTCTGCAATTTCGAGGAAGTCTTCTGTCGCTGCGTGCAAGTCCAAGAGTCCCACTGCGGTCACTGTCTATTGACAACCCCCACCCCCCCTCTGTGCGGAGGTTTTCCATTCAGCTGAAAATATTAGGTGTGTTTGCCATTTTGTACAGATCTATAAGATTATTCAAATCCAAATCTGTAAATGAGGCAGCTTTGGTGTATTTTTGGACAGGTGTGGGCTGTTCTGTCCCCTCCTGTTGATTTGATGGATGAGACGATTGTCTGTGGGAGAGCATGTGGTGTCTGTCACAGCTTCTCATTGAGAGGAGGTTGCATCATGGGATTTCCCACAATGGTTTTAATTGTATTTTATCATTTTAGAACAAACTTTTTTTTTTTTTTTTTCTTCTTTAAGGACACCCATCAGTGGTGAGCGTACAAACGATGAAAACAAAAAAAGTGAAGTTTGCTTTCGTTCTGTAATTTTATCCCTGCTCTTTTATACTCCCGAGTGACAGTTTGTGAACTTCAGCTCTCATTTAACCACCTGTTCTTTTATCTACAGATTTGAATGTAAATACACTTTAATTAAAGCTGAAAGTCTGCGCTTCCTGGTCGTGTTATTTGCTTTCCAACATGCTGTGGTAAAAAAAATTTTGTAGACGTTCTATGGCTCAGGTCTGCAGTTACGCTGGCGATCCACAAGGTGTCTGCTGTGCCACGTGGTGACTTTGTCAGTTATGTTGGACACCGTGCAATCAAACTCTAATGAAAGCGTAAAAGAATGAAATGCTACAGTGAGGTCATGTGGTTTTGTGTAGATCCGGTCGTGTTAATCCTCTACAATGCGTCGGCCACCTTTATGTTCGGTCTCTTTATAATTCGCCCGCTCCCTCTGACTTGTTTCCATCTCTGGCCTTGACGTTGCAGAGCTCAGCAGTGCTCCTATGTAATTACAGCCCTATGGTCGCTGAGCAAAACATTTTTGTGTCCTGATGCAACTCTGTGTGTCTGGACTCTGTGAGAACCAGTGAATCCTTCCCCTTGGCATTTTTCTCCTGCCAGGGATAAGAAGAGTGGAGAAAGGTGTGGTTGCTTTTTGCCTCTAGCTTGCACAGGGTCTTCTGGTGTGCATGTGAACATGTTTGTGTTGGATGGTGCACGCTGTGGAGTTGGAGTGTTTGGAGGTGAACTGTGGGAAAAGTGACTGGTAACAAAGGCAAAAGATTCTGGATGTAAAACAGGCCAAATCTTAAGACCTGCCACTAGTGCCCCCTAGAGACTGACTTATTCATTACTCCACACAGATATTGTTCAACCTAGACTCTTGGGAGTAAATTTTTTCACTCGGGACAAACGCTAATATAATTGGTGCAGTATTGATTTAGAAGGCAAACACCATCACTGGCTAACGGCTATATAATGTCATGGCACGGGGCAAGCTAACCATTTCTTGTCACTGAACAGGCAAAACTGTCATTAGAAGTGTGTGGTAGCATGAAGAGGGTCCCTACAGAGGTAACCATCTGCATGTTTACCTCACTAAATGTAAAGAAACTTTAAAACGACAGATGATACAATTTGCCACTTACCTTAGCCTCCTGCCCGTTCAGCGGCACAGCTCGCCAGACTTATTAAAAGTCCACTGCCAATGAAGGGCTCATTCCTGTGGACCAATTCTACCCCCCAAATCCCCCACGACTTCTTCTTACTCCTTGGAACACACAATAACCCGGTACCCTGAGACTGACGTGCACTTGCTGGCACAAAAGGCTAGCCCAGTTCCATGAGATAAGTGGGTGCACAACCATTCTGGATCTTGTGTTGGCAGCAAAACCTTGGAATCTGCCGTCGCAAGAACAGGTAGCCAATGAAAAGTACAACCCAACACTGGAGTAATATCAAATTTCCTTAATCTAGTGAAAACATTAGCCGCTGTATTTTGAATCATTAGAAGACTTCTTACACTTTGACACAGTAACCCAAAAAATAAAACACTAGAAATCAATTCTGGAAGACACAAATGCATGATTCAGGGTCTCGGCATCAGAAATAGGATGGGGCTCATTGTAATGTTATGCAGGTGAAAAGGGGCATTTTGTGTCACTTCTCTATGCAAATAAAAAGACAGACTGGTCGAAAATGCATCCATTTTCTAAACCCACTTATTCCAGTTGAGGCTCACGGGGGGCTGGAGCCTATCCCAGCACTCATCGATATCAGACCCATTACCTGCAACAACAGGCATATACAAGTATATCAGCGTAATAGTGAAAATTCCGTAGCTACATATATTCTGACCAAGAGGTGCTAGATAGAGAGAAAATGATTGATCTAGAATCAACCCCTTTGGAACCCCATACCTCATTGATGAAAATTCAATTCAATGTATTTATATGGCGCCAAATCACAACATAGTCGCCCCAAGGCGCTTCACAAGGGTAAGGTCTAACCTTACCCACCCCTTGAGCAAGCACAATGGCAACAGTGGTAAGGAAAAACTCCCTGGATGTTTTAGGAAGAAACCTCAAGCAGACCAGACTCAGAGGGGTGACCATCTGCTATAGCCATACTATCAATGACAAAAAATGAATAAGACAAAGCACAACAAGTATTGTTAAAAATGCACAGAAAGGAGACCGTGTCCAGGTGATCATGTGGTCCAGTTATCCTCCATGCAATAGGATCCAAGGGATGGAACACTGCCAAGATGCTGTTGAGGGGTCCATACTCAGACAGTTGGTGACCAACCCGCAGTACAAATTCTGCCGCATACTCCCCGTCTTCCTCGTCAGCACCTCGGGCAAAGGGCAGAGCAGAGATACATCAGCCAGAA
>OMMV01018392.1:1440-15957 GCA_900302635.1 Chatrabus melanurus
GCGCTAGACTAGAGAAAGAAGGAAAATAGGTGACAGCAGAAACGACACAGAGGAAATATACTCCAAACTGCTGTGAGCGCAGTCAGACCGCACTGTCCATCCATCAAACTCTCACTGTTCCACGGAGAGCTTGTTCTGACACGGACAATTTCAATCCACTGAGACAAGGATGAACAATCGTGTCCCGTGGATGACCATCAGTCTACACTTTAAAAGAAAAAAAAAGAAAAAACTTAAGGCACCTGGCTGGCTGAGATGCTTTTGAGTTTAAGCACTTATAAACATAAAAAAAAAAATCACTAATTAAACTTAAAATTAAAATGTATTGCAACCAGTTGCCTTTAGTTTTTTAAAATTTTTTTTACAGTGTGCAGGTTGTCATTCCAGCACCACCCAAAGATTATACTAATTAGCATGCCTTCATTATTGGTGTTATAAATCATGATTAAAATCAGCGTTCTCAAACTGCCGGCCCAGGTCCTACATTTGCCCCACAAGACAGTTGAATAACACCAAACATGTTACAAAGGTCTTTAATGTTCCAACAAGGCTACAAAAATAATAAGATAAAAATGTTATTGTTGTTGTTGATAACTAGACTGGATTTAAGTTATTTTCCACAAACAGCCATCAGGTCCAGAAGGGGGATATAGCATTGCACTCCTTTCGTGCCTGCATGCGTCTGTACATATGTCCTTCACACCTTCTTGTGCACATAACTTGAGCATGTTTCATCAAGACCCTCTAAGGACCGCCCACTTTACTGACCAGAGTATTGATTGTTGTAATTTATCCCTCAGCAGCCATAGTTTTTTTTTTCTTTTTATATACCTAATTCATCCAATATATACAGTATGAGAATATTAAAAACATTAAATCGCAATAAGTGTGCTGTATTTCCTCCCAAATCCCAAAGTGGTAGCGTGGTTACGATGCAACACAGCAGGTTTTTATTTTCAAAAACAGTATAAGAAAACATATAACCCACATAATGCTCAGCTGTGAACAGGTAACCAAAAAAATCCCAAAAAAACAGAATGTCGTATCTTGTGACCAAAAAAAAAAGGGGGGGTTGATTCCTCTCATTCTTGTTCTAACCTGAACCCTAGGTTCTGAATGCTGAATGAGAATAGCCTGTTGCGCATGGATATTCGTTGGATTACGCATGAGATATCATGCGTAACTTGTCGGTTGATATCATATATGTTGGCCAATTTATCTATCAAAGTGATCAAAGCAAAACTAAGCCGATTGAATACAGTAGAACTACAGTTGGGGGAGATTTCCATGGTTTTCGCCCAAACTGTAGGGACATGTTTTTTTTGCCCCTAATTTATTTTTCTTTTAATTCATGAAGCAAGGTTTCTCCTCAAGGTTTCTCCAAAACCTGAAGAGTTGGGCGAAAAACATGTCCCTTCAGTTTGGACGAAAACCAGCAGCACCGTTGGGGGATGCTCGGCGCACACGTGTGCTTTGTTTGAATTTGAGATGCCAGTTTTAAATGTTCAATAATTTACTGTCATTTCAATCAATGGCACTAAAATGTACATCTACAGATATGAGCCACACATTTCATTCAGACTTTTTCTTATACATTTTGTTAACATTGCTTCTTCTAAACAAAGGGATATTTGTTGCAGACAAATATTGCTGGTGCTGGTTATGAATTACACCATTTAAAAGAACCAAAAAAATGGTGAAGGTGGTACTGTTATTAAGTAGGCAGGACAGATGGGACAGTAGATAGGACAGAAAGTACAAATTCAAAAGCCTTACCTCTTCTGCGTAGGAGTCACAACGTTTGTTTCCCGATAGCAGTTTGTTTTTCAAGCTCTTGTTCTGAAACAGAAGAAGTGGGTGATGGAATTGGTTGAATCCACCAGTTGTCTTCACAGCAGGTTAACGTAAAATATCTGCTGTTTAAAAAAAAAAAAAAATTGAGTCCGTGCGCCCCATGTACTCTGACAGGAAGTGCTCATTGATTTCAGTCCAGAATGAACAAGAGTCAGGAGTACCCGATCTGAGAGTGCAATCTGGCTCAAAGGCTTCTTAGGGGTCAAGTGTGTAATTCAGGTGTCAGACCTCCACTGAACCTCATCAAACCAACTGTCATCAGTGAGGCTGAAGAGTCATTTGATTGGCAGCCAGGGGAGAGATTCCAAAATAAAAGCTTTGGCTGGTGCCAGTTACGGTTCTTTCTGAACAATCTGAAGGTGTTAAACTGATATTTGATTCAGCAGAGAATGTAGTAAGTACAGTGCATTACAGGACTTTAAAAGGTTTGTATGAAAGAGTTTGCAGAACCTTCATGACCCAGAAAAGAACCAAATAGAATAGAGGAGCCAAAACCATTGTCAAAGACTGTTCTTACCCTGCTCACCACCAGTTTGACCTCCTGCCCTCAGGGAGGTGATATAGGTCACTAAAAACTCAGAGAATCACCAACAGTTCCATTTCCAAGGCCAATCGCATTCTAAATCAACATAAAAATGAAAGAGTCCTTAAAACCTATATTTATATTACACATATTTTTCAGCTGCAGAAGGAAGCTGCCAGGAGCAAAGAAAAAAGTCAAAGGTGAACTAATAACATAACAGCTCTTGATTTGAGGATGTTGACAATACTATACTATGCTATCTAATTGACAAGTGTTCATAAACTCAAACACCTGCAGTTTAGGGCCCATTCACGCAATGACGTGACGTGGCTGACGCTGGCTGACGTAGCAGGTAGCAGATTCTCAAAAATCTCTGTGAAACGCCAGAGAAGGCTCGCTCCAGGGGTCCAAATTTCCTTTCTTCAGCCGAGGGCGACGTTGTACTGGTGGAGCTCGACGTTTGGCGACAGTCCACTGACTTACTATAGGACGTAGTTCAACTATCGCCATCGGAAGGCGGGCACATTGGTAGTGCATTCTGCAGAGCAGTAGCATAGCTTGGCGGATCTGATCATCGACACAGCATTTGAGACGTCACGTGGCTTAGCCTATCCTAAACTCGACGTCACTTTACTTCAAGGACTTCAAGCTCATACTCTTGTCGCAGCCTCTCCGGGTCGTCCATCTTTTCTGGGCTCCAGGAACCGAATGACCGGCAATGCTGCACAGCGCTCTATTTATACCAAGGTCCGCCTCAAGTCTTGACCACGTTCTGTGGGCGATAGTGGACGCTAGTGGTGAGTTTTCAAACGCCAATAGCGTTCCTAAGCGCTTGCGAAAGTCTGCAAATGATCGTCAAAGTTGATCTAAGTTGTGCTAAGTTGATGAAAGTTGACCTCAGTTAGGGCTACGGTGTGTAAAGTTGTCAAAAGTTGTCCGAGCGTTCCATGAGATGACATTACTGAGCTACAACTGCGTTCTGGCTGTTACTGGTCCGCTAGTACTCCGTTGAGCTCCGCTGATCTGTGTTGAACTACGTCAGTCTGCGTCCAGTCAAGCCTCCGACGTTGGCCAGGGGAGGCCGGTGGAGGCGAACGGAGCAGTAACTGAGTACGAGCGGAGGTGACGTAGCGGTAGTGGAGCTCAACTCTTGCCGGTGTTTTAGCATGAACATCGAAGAATTTAATCGTTGAAATTTTTTGCGGGACCACGACCTCAACTTCGATTTCTCTCCTGCGGAGTCTGATTAACATCGACCAACGCCGACGTCCGCCAAATTTTCACTCTCCGTTGCCAAACGTCGAGCTAATCACCAGAGTGTGAATGCAACTTAAGACAGATACAAATGATCGATTTTGTAACCACTGTTCATCTCAGAGCAGCGCTTTCTGGCCTCACTGACAAAATGTTACCATCTAAGAAGTCTTATATAGGCCCTGAGGCCCGTTGGTGAGGGTGCTTATCTCCGTATTCCATAGTGTGAAGGGGATGAGAGTCTACGACTCCCCCTGGAAAGGACGCCAGTCCGACTCAGGTTACTTCCCCAACCAAGGTCCGTACCCATTACAGCTGGGCGGACTGAGACAATGTAGATTAAGTGTCTTGTCCAAGGACACAGACGGGTAGCGTTAGCAGGATTCGAACCTAGGTCTACATATTAGCAGGCCAGCTCCTTATCCACTCAGCTACCCGCTCTTTACCATCTAAGACAACAAGAATTCAAGACCCGGTCCCCATTTGGCCATTTCTGATGGAAAATACATCTATTTCTCTGAGTTTTGGTCCAGTGTCCATCTAAAACGATTATTTTTCACAAACCAAAGGGAACTTTTCAAGAACAGTCTCTGGGAGAACATGAGTTTTGTACTGACAAGGAAAATAAAGATTTTGGGAAACGATGACATCAGCACGTTGGGTTGCACAGACACCGTTGGACCTGTGAGTGGAACTCGTAACCATAAAATCATTTAATGGTGTGCAGCAGCACGGAGATTACTGTTCTCCTGGTTAAAAGGTTGCATTTATGAGTGGCACGATTTTATAGCTGCTCAGTTGGCTGTCAACAGGAACAGAAAACCATTAAATAAGAATCTTTTTTATTGTCAGTTTGGCTGCATGTAAACACAGTTGAAGGTCTCAAACTGTCTGCCAAGCACTGGACCCAGCTGTGGGTGAGATCTTGTTTGAGTTTTCCGCCACACTGGAAAGAGCCTGAATGTTTGCTCATTTGGAGTCTCGCCTGAACAAAGCTGTGTTGTTAGTCATGACTTATCCCGTGTTTCAGAACTGACACGTTACTGCTTCCTGTTTATACATTTTTATGACCTGCAGAAAAGAGTGGTTATGGTTTCAGACCTGTCGCTGGCCGAATTTGGACTTTGCATAATATCTCAGACAAATTTGATGATGGAGGTCAAGGTCATGTGTGGTGCAGCCATTATATTTCTATTTTCTGTTGAGCACAAAATAACATTTAATCATGGTTTGTAAATGCTAACAGTTAAACCAGCAAGCCAAAGGCCAATCACTTCAGAGCTGCACTAAAAGAAACCATTTTATAATCACCAACACTTCTGGCATAATGAACAAGAATTCATTATAAACAGCACAACTGCAGGATTGACTGTCTGATTGTTTAAACTTAGCAATCCTACAACGAGATTGGGAGGGAGAAAAAAAGTTTTTTCTGCTGTTAAGTTCCAAACGATTTTATGTCTGATCCTGGATGGGTCCGGCGTGGTTTTGGAAAGGCATGGGAGAGAATAAATACCAGTAAATGCTCAGAAAGGTCTGAACTTCACCATCTTTCCAGTGTAAATTAATAGTGGTGACAAGTAAAACAGTGTCCTATTCCCCTGACAAATCACTGCCACGTAGAGAGCAGCAAACTCCTCCACTGTGGTCCCGGTCCACAACATCAGCTCAATCCAGACCATCACTGTCTGTTTCTCGTTCAGTAGGAGGTCTGAATGGTGGTGAGAAGTCAAAAACCTGATCCTCACAGCACCGCCCCCTTTGTCCAGGTGACAGTAAGGCCCGTGCAGCAGTCAGAGGATAGCATCCTCCAGTGACCCCGTGTACGCAAAGTGCATTGAGCCACGTGTGTGGCACTTATCGCACTCCACAACCTTACCCAGCAACCAGGCCATGCATGGTCTGCGTGTTGGGCCAGGACACATCCCTCACAAACGCCAGAATTTATTGGGAATTAGTCAGAGACTCTGCCTCTACTCTATAGTGCATTCACAGTACCTGTACACAGGTACTATGATGTCAAGCGACTTACTGGGAATCCTACAAATTCTCAACTGAATCAATCGCTATGTGAAAATCAACACAGGCTGCAAAGAAGTGCTGCCGCTATTCAAAATTGTTCTGGTTGAGTGACATGTAGCTGAGGCTGAATCCTGTTAAGGATCGACCTTGTATATACCTTGCCCAGCACAGAGAGCAGGCTAATACCCCTGTAATTGTTGCAATCCAGGTGATCACCCAACCCTTTCCAGAGAGGGACATCAAAACCTTTCTTCCAGTCTGTAGGGATTATAGCTGTATCCCTGATGGAAGCAAAGATTGCTCACAATACCAGGAGAGCAGCATCTCTACCTCCCTGATGGAATTCTTCCCCAATACCACAGTTCCCTGCTGCATGAAACCCCATTCTCATTGAACGGATATGCATCTCGGAAGGTCACGGGTCGAAGCCTCGTCCATATCTTGGAAAATGTTAAAGTGTCCCGGAGGGTGTCCATGATGTTTTCTCAATGTTAGAAAAGTTAACTTTTCAATGCAAACTTTGACATACGTTTGTAATCACTTGCAATTCCGTGGAGTCCGCAAAGTTGTTGTACATGCCATGTATCACCGGGAAGTTTTCTGGAAGCGCCAAGGTTGTGGTAAAGTTACACTATGGGTGTGCTACGGCTGTTTTTGCCAACATCATGTGGTATAAGTCAAACATGTTATATCATCACAATGCGTGCTAGATCACATTCATTTGCAATCG
The DNA here is from genome assembly GCA_900302635.1 of Chatrabus melanurus. NCBI lineage: Eukaryota > Metazoa > Chordata > Actinopteri > Batrachoidiformes > Batrachoididae > Chatrabus > Chatrabus melanurus. Next base: position 7,824 of record OMMV01018392.1, read on the forward strand.
CAAGCTTCACATGCTGGTTTGTCACAGTTTATATATACAGTATATATATATATATATATATATATATATGAATGATCTTCCAGATACATGTCCGTGAATGTGAGAATGGTGCTTCACCTACCCTCAGCTGAGACCTTTGCAATGTCTCTAAGATTCGGTGGTTTGCAGGTGATTGGAAGAACAGCTGCAAGAACCCTGGCATCAAAGTTTTCCATCATCCTAGCAGGAGAATCAGCCTTACAGAACTAGTCCACCGTGGTGTTTGTGGTCAGAGCTTCTAAACTTTGTAGCCACACGATTTTCACTGCCGGAAAATTGTTTTGGTGTGAAGAAGATATGCCCTTTTCCTACAGTTTTTTTTGGGGGGGGAATTGAACCTGAACCCATCTAACATTGATGTAATCTGACTCTCCCATTTTAAGTGAAAGGCAGTTCAGTATCAGCTGTGTGACAATAAAAGGAGCAAAGTCTGCAAATGATACTGCCAAGACATAAAGGGAATAAAGGGACACGAGACCTGCAGGTGATACCAGCATTTAGAAAGAAGAAAATTCCATTTCTAATTGACAATGATCTGTTCGTAAGATATGATCTGTGTCAACTTAATGCTTAACCCAAAGCACCCATTGAGCTCTTAAGATGACCTCATAAAACAGCGTGATTGACCATAGCCAACGCAGCGCTGAGGTCTGAATGAACTCACACTCACACTGGACAAAAAAAGGTCATTAGAAAATGTGAAGCAGGCAGTCTCGGTTTTGATTCCAAATGAGATTAGAATGTATTGGGAATGTAAAAAAAAGAAAAGAAAAAAGAACGCTAACAGATAAAAACAGGAATACTCTGCTGTACTTTTGGCACTGCAATGTAATGTATGGACTATAAACTGGGGTCTGGCTGACACAATCTACCGGTGAAAAATGTAAATTGCAACAAAAGTTGAATTTATTCGATTTCAGTCAGACACTTTCAGTAAAAGGCCATTTGGTACAAATACTTACACAAGTAAGATCTGGCAGATATGGCTTTTCTCTTTGAGAAATTTACTCTTTGAGGATCTCTGAAAGAGTGCGAGGAGCATTAAAGATTCTGCTGACAGACCGAATCCTCCAGCGTTAACAAAACCATACCTGAACATCTCATCTCACAAACCACACTGAAAGCCTGAACTGCATCAGGAGAACGTTGGAGAGGTGGACGGGACTTGCAGCAGCAGCTTTTAGTCACACCAGAGTGACAGCGGTAATCCACTTTAAAGGGGAAGTTCACATTTTTTAATCTGGGTTCTGTTTTAAGAAGCTGTAGGTTTCATCTTTTCACTCTGTACAAAAAGGAATTTAACCGCTGCAATATTGATTTAGAATGCAAACATCAATTGTTCCCTCCTTGTGTCACATGTTATTTTAGGAGACGAGACTGCACGCAGGACCTTCAGAAACAAACAGGTGAGTTTACTTTGGACTGGGGGAGCCTAAAACTGTATTGAGGAAATGCTGTGTCGAGACATTATAGAGTCTTAAATAATGTTAAAGCTGTAAAAACAAAGGTAATTGTTACTGCCTCTGTTCCGTGACTAAGCTTGCAACACTTGTGTTTTATCGAAAGAAACAAATGTAATTAGATACAACTTCATCATAACAGCCAGCAGCAATTTGTTAGTCCTTTTCATTGACTCAGCAACACATTTAAAATTCTTAATGAGTTAATCAATGAGCTAATTACCTTTAGTCGACAGTCCGTTCTTCAAAACACTCTCACAAACCCTTCCAGCAGAACACAAGAGCAATGAATATTCAATCGCCAACTCTAATTGATGAAAACTAAACTCGGTGACCAAGGAATAGATAAAGCGTGGCCCTGCAGAAGCCGTGGACCTCACTCCAAATTTTCATGTTAAACACGACATAAAGATGTCAACACACTGGGTTGCATTGGTGTCCCTGCACCCACCCCACTAAGGAACCGCCCTAAAGGCCCTGTCACACAGTGACGTTTTGCAGAAATGTATGCCCACGTATGTGTTTTTTTTTCCAACACGGTGGTGCACGTTGAAAATAGTCAGGGGTATGTAACACATAAGCAGTCGTCGTTTTAAGCAAGTGGTCACACGTTGTTGTACGCAGAGGACGTCAAAAATTTTTGAGCATGTTCAAAATTCACAACGTGTGACACCGTGTGCCACAGTAGTTCTGCAGAAGTTGCAGGTACGCAAGGGGAAAGTGAGAAATAAGTAGTTCATTACTGCACACCTGCCGCTCAGCAAGCGTCCTCCCGGCGTCCTCACGGCCCTCGGATAGAGCCCGTCCCAGCAGAGAGCCACAGAAAGCCGTCACGGAGGAGCCGAAGAGGACGGAGGTCGTGACAGCTGGACGTTATTTATTTTTATTTTTTTGTATCTTCACCGCTCACCTGCTACGTGCTCCCGCTCTGAAGCGGGGGCGATCCCAGAGCAGAGGGACACAGAGAGCTCTGTGCTGATTGTCTGTGGAGATGACAGCAGGTTTTTATTTTTTTTGTATCTCCCCTCTCCATGGCCGGACCCCTTTCACGTTCGGGCGGCGTGAAAAAAGGAGCTCTCGGCGCTGTGACTCGAAGAAGGTACGTCACATGACAGTCTGAACGCTGCACGCTGGGCAGACGTCAGGCAAACCCTCTGATTATTTTATATAGAAGTGAATCAAATGCTATAAATCTTCCAGACATACAATCTGTATCCGTTCCATTCGTTATGTATATGACAGCTCTACGTGTCCTCTACAGCATTTCCATGCAAAGTTGGCCGTGTTCCAGCGTGTTCGGACTTTGCCCAAATTTTTTTTGACGCTACGCATCAGTTTCTGTTATACGTCACTGTGTGACAGGGCCTTAAGTCCTGGATGGCAACCACCCAATCAGACAACCAACCGGTCCATCACCGCCTCTTGAAAGTAACCATCTACCTGCCACAGCCAGGTGAAAGGTGGGAATCTTCTTGGCCAACCGCTGGGGTCTTCAACACTGACACACCTATGTGCTGGATCATGCATAGAGAAACACGTCACATGGCTAAACTGTCGTAGCTGTCGTTCCCTCACAATGCAAGTGATACTCCTCATCTGAGTCTCCCTAATTTACTGTTCATTTGATACAGTCATTCCACCGGTACCCAAGGATCCTCCAAAGAGACCATGTACTAAAAGCATCCAGTCATCACCTTAGTGCAGTGGTTAGTGTCCAAGTCTCAGAACCATGCAGTTCGCCAGGAAGCTCCAAGACCCTAAAGACTTGGACCCTTTGTTCTCCTGCACAGATATCGGCATTGCCAAACACCATTTATTCTCGTTTGCAGAGCGTATACAGTCAGGTTTAGTGGCAATTTTTTTTGTTGTACTGTGTTGCTGTACAGAGGCAAAATTTCAAAAATTGTCGAATGTACAAGTATGGACTGTATGACAGTACGGACCACAAACCAATCAGAACTACATCTATAGAGTTGAGAGACAAGTGATCTGGGAAATGAAAAAGAAATAAAGGAGATCATTTAAACAAAACTAAAAGAAGTAAATTGTTTATTGTGCCTGGAACACTTTTTGATTTAAAACTTAGGTAAAGATTTTTTTTTCTATATGCCATTATCTCCAAATTGGTACATGTCAGGTTAGGTTAGGTCTGGGAGCGTGTGCTTGTAGTGTGCATCATTGAATCTACTGCAGTGTGGAAGAACCCTGGGTCCTGAATGGAAACTATCAAGGCAGACAACCAGTTCATCCCAACCTCCCAAAGAAGGTAAACCATCTATCTGCTGCAGCCAGATGGAACATGGGCGTGTCCTTGACCTTTTCCAGTTGCTGGGGTCCATCCACAGTGAGACACCTGCATGCTGGTTCAGGCTCAAAATAATGAAAACTAAACTCAATCACCAACAAATTGTTGTTAACCAATAAGAGAGCCCACATTGCTCTGTCATATCCATGGTGACGTCCACTGCCCTGCATAGAACATTGCGGCTGTTAGAACTGTGTAGCACAGTAAACGGCGACTGGAGCTTTTGGGATGTTTTGAACTCACCACAAGTAATAAAAAGATTAAATTAACAGAGTAGTCTTAATTATTATCTCATGTTTGGAGTGTTTCATTAGTTCATGCATTTATTTTTCAGCACCATTCTCTAATTGCTTTGTGTTTACAGCAAATGTTCCACTTGCAGCTGACTGGGGAAAAACAAGACACGACTTCACCTGGAAAGTGACTTTGTGCCACAAAAATCCATGAGGGACCAAAACATCAATTCCTTGATTTTTCTTGTCTCACTGAAGGTAAAAGCCACTTGTTTGTGCCCCTCCCACCTTTTTGCCGCATGGCCTGCATTGGCACAAAGACACCAAACAGATGTGCAAAGCATATTTAAGTGCCAGGAAAACACCAGCGTGTTCTGTTTGGCAGCTATTTACCTCTGTAGTCATTAATGAACAAACTGTTACCTTCACCGATGAGGGCATGTTTTCATGATTTTGCTTTGTTTGCAGAATGACTCAACAGCTAATGACTGGATTATAACAAAACTTGAACAAGTGAATAAGTTGAGTCTGGTTTGGAATAGAAACCATTTCATTTTGGCATTGGACTGGCATTTAAATATATTGAAGAAGCTTTACGGCAATTGTATAATTCAGACTATTATCAAAAACTGTCTTTTAATCCAACTGACGAGACACAAGAGACACGGAGTGCTGTTGTCCATGGCCAAGGAGGCAGGCTGGATTTCAAAACAAGAGCCTGACTTTCTGTTATGTGCACATCCTAGAATACCCACCTTTTTTATGCTCCCCAAGGTTCACACGTGTCTTGAATTTCCTCCAGGGAGGCTGATTATATCTTATAATGGATCTCTCACAGACCATTTATAGACTTTCATATTAAGCCTTTAGCCCACAGGTGTCAAACTGATTCCAGAAAGGACCAAGAGGGTGCAGGATTTCTTTACAACCGCCCACGTCACCAGGTGATTTCAATGATGAACTCATCCAATCTGCACAAAGTGATGTTAATCAGTGAAATCACCTGGTGGAGTCGGTGGTTGCAAAGAAAACCTGCACCCTCTTGGCCCTTTCTGGAATCAGTTTGACACCTCTGCTTTAGCCCAACAACTTCCCTCATACATCCAGGATACCACTCATGTTTTGAAGATCTTACATGACATGAGAGTTCCAGATGGCTGTTTTTTTTAGTTCCATTGGATGTAGAGCCTCGGTGTACAAATGTTGCTCATAATGATGGACTAAAAGCTTTGAAACATTTCCTGGGGAACAGGCCCACAGTCTTTTTGCCACCCTCTGAGTTTATTATTCAGCTCACTGAATGGACTCTTAAAAAATAATGTTTTTCTTTTCCAAGACCAATTGCACATTCAGGTTTTGGGTACTGCTATGGCAGCATGCTTTGCGCCTAACTATGCCAACCTTTTTTTTTTTTAGGTTTATGGGAAAAGGATTTTGTCCATGATAATATCTACAGTGACAAGATAAAATGGTGGAGGAGGTATATCAATGACAATTTATTGGTTTGGGCTGGTTCTTGTGAGGAACTGTTGCTGATTTATAATTTCTTGAATAACAAAAACAGAAATATAAAAGTGTATCGAACATTCTGAAACTATTATTAATTTCCTAGACCTGACTATTTCTAAGGTGAGGATGGCCAGCTCCATACAACAGTGTATCAGAAAGCAACAGATAAAAATACTATGTTGAAAGCAGATAGTTTTCACTCAAATTGTAGAAATTTGAAATTAAAGTAAATTTAAGAACAACATACCTTTTGGCCAGTTCCAACATCTTAGAAGTATTTGTGACTAGGGTTGCAAAGGGCTGGACATTTACCACTAAATTTCTAGAAACTTTCCATGGGAAGTTAAACTCAGGAATTTTGGAAATTTTGACCATTTTTTGAACAAATTCCAAGTTGGAACCTTTCCATGGGAATTCAGAGGCAATTACAGAAATGAACAGGAATTAACTGGAAATTTGGGGTAATTTATACAAACTGTATCATCTACAAACAAACATTTTGGTTTGTCATAAGCAGGCATGCATGCAAAAATTTTTAATACAAATTTTAAGACATTTTTGACCGATTTATTTGTAAGTAGAACTTTTAATCAATTCTTTCATTGAACGACAAAAAACATGAATGTCGAATAAAATAAACATATTCCCTTTGATCATGTGATGGAGGGATGCACAGTGCATGCAAGGGGTGTGGCCTCAATAGCCCTGCAGTAAGTAATGTGCTGTGTGCATGTGATTGAGGAATGCATGAGAAATTCACCTGAATTTGTATTAAATCTGGTTGTTTTAACCAATATTATGCTGCAAGATGCTTTTTTTCCCAACTACATTTAAGTTCCCTGTTATGGGCTAACCTGCAATTTCCAGTTTATTCCCATTATTTCCCATGGAAAGTTTCCAACTTTGAAAATTCCCAGAATTTTGCAACCCTATTTGTGACAGAGACTATGAGTGTGACAAACAGGCTAAAATGATGCCAGACCGGTTTGCACACAGGGATTATCAAACAAAGTCTACCTCTAGATCAGAACTACTCCAGAAAAAGAAGAAACGACCTTCAAGACAAGAGCAGGTTAATTTTGTCACAAAATATAGTTGTCCAGCAAATCTGATAAAAAGGATAATACATTCAATTTGGAATTTCATTAAAAGTGACCCTATCCTTAGCGAGGTGTTTCCTGCCCCTCCCAAGTTTAGTTTCAAGAGGAGCCTCACATTATGTAATACCTTAGGACCAAGCCAAGTAATCTGCTAACAAAAGAAAAAATAACTTGGCACTAATGCGTAAGGTTAGACCTTACCCTTGTGAAGCGCCTTGGGGCGACTATGTTGTGATTTGGCGCTTCACCAACAGTTATTATTATTATTATTATTATTATTTAATAGTAGGGGTAGTAGTGGTTAGCACACTTGTCTCCCAAACAGAAGGTCCCCGGTTGAAGGCCACCTGTGCCTAATTCTCCATGTACATCTCAATTTGTATCAGGAAAAGCATCCGCTGTGGTGATCCTGAGCAAAAACTGGAGCAGGAAAAAGAAATTACTATTATTACTATTATTTTACAGTAGTAGAGTGGAGTGCGGGCTTTTGGCAAAACAATGAATCTGAAGTCATCTTTAACATAACTGCAGTTAAACATATTTTGCAGACGTGTCCTTTATTGTCTCGAGTAGTCTTGCTTCAATGGCTTCAGTGCATTCTGTTGCCATAGCATTGATAACTTATAAATAATAATTTACTCTCTCAGACAATAGCATACTTTGAACAATTCCAACAAACAGCAGACCTGATAAAGTTATTATCCTGTGCACCAGGGGTGTGGTACGGTATTGTTTGTCTACAAAGTAACTCAGAAACAGCTAAGCAGGGTTTCACTGAATTTGATGGAAATGTTCCTTAGTTGAGTGTCTTCAGATGATTTAAGTTTTAGAGCAGATCAGTCAAAGGTGAAGGTCCTCAAAAATAATAGTCCGAACCACATATTTTACTGGATCTCTCCACAACCAATCGGGTTGGAGAAATAATGCAACATTTACATCAACCAGTAAATCATTTTTAATCAAATGGTATGAGTGGTGTAACGATAACATCACAAAGACATCATGAAATTATGTCATAATTGTCTGAAAAACACATTTTCTAGGATATTGCCATAATCAACAGGGCTAGAGAGGTGATCCAAAGCATATAGTAATCAGCTAATCTTTTGTCACTGCATGGTATAAGTGACATCATGATAATGTCGTGAAAACATCATGAAATAATGTTACTGTAGCATCCAAAGCAAATTTCCTGGATATCTGCAACCAATAAGATTAACAATGTCTGGCTTATTGTTCTCATGACTACCGCTTTTCCAGTATTATGTGCGTATGCAGGGTATTCATCACGCCTTCAATGCCTGTCATGATGTGGCAATTCCAAGTGACAGCAATAATAGCAGCTCTTGGGACTGTGACCCCCAAACTGGGAGAATGGCTCCAGCAGATTCCAGGTACAACATCTGTGGTCTCTGTCCAGAAGAGTGCAATCCTAGGAACAGCTAAGATACTGCACAAGACCCTCAAACTCCCAGGCCTCTGGTCAAG
>OMMV01018420.1:1303-17332 GCA_900302635.1 Chatrabus melanurus
AAAAAAAAAAAAAAAAAAAACTTTTTTTTTTCTTTTTTCTCTGTGCTGGTCTCGTGCTTGTAAAGCAAAAATGTAGATGGGTGGGTTATCCACCTTCATGTCAGCGTCCGCTAACAAGATAAACCAGCAACCACAGCAGAAACACGATGTTCACTGTTAGTCCATGAGCGAGGCAGGTTTTCGGTACCACCTAAAGTGAATAAACAACACTTACTATCCAGCCTCGGTGTACCGTGGCCTACACAAAAATGTATGAGAGCCATTCCAGGGTGGCAGCTGTAGCCAGGTAGGGGTCAACATTTAAAAATGCTCCAATGATATTGAAAAATATATCATATTATTATTTGTCTGATCATAAAAATTCCAAAAAGGTATAGTTTGGACCATCTATGTGTAACCGAGTGACATATCTTTGTGGCTCAGGTGGGATTTGAACCCAGATTTCTCACATCCAATGCCGAGCTAGTAGGAACATGTTTTCAATCTGGATTTCATATGACTGAATGTTTTGGAGTTATGGGGGTAAAAACAGCAAAAATTGTGACAAAGGTCAATTTCAGTTTGTACAGAGGTCAAAAGTTAAAATTGCTCCAATTTTGGTAAAAAAAAAAAAAAGATGCAAATTACTGGTTGAGCTAATAGGGTTTTAAAAAGGAATATTTTGCACCGTCTGTTATGTTCAGTCATCACGGGGAAACATATGTCATAGAATCCAATAGACGTTGACCTTGTTTGACCTTTACTTTGGAGACCAACGATTCAACACAGTCAAAGCTATTCCATTTATTGATCCTATTAGCTCAACCAATAATTTGCATTACTTTTTACCAAAATTGGAGCAACTTTAACTTTTGACCCCTGTACAAACTGGAATTGACCTTTGTCACCATTTTTGCTGTTTTTACCCCATAACTCTATAACATTCAGTCATAAATAGTCCAAACTATACCCTTTTTGGAATCTTTATGATCAGACAAATAATGATTGATTGATTGGAGCATTTTTAAATGTTGACCCCTGTGTAATCCTTCATTGACCCCTACCTGGCTACAGCTTACCACCCTGGGATGGCCATCATACATTTTTGTGTAGGCAATGGTACACTGAGGCTGGATTGTTGTTTATTCACCTTAGGTGGTACAGATTAGGTCAAAATTGGCCTTTGGCTCATGGCTATATGTGGGCAAATACAGGATGAGCTATACAACAGAACGGGAAAGCAAAACTGTTATTAAAGAATGGATAGAATGTGTGGCTGGGGATGATGACAAAACTTTTCGTTGCTTCTGCAAATTAGTGACGATGAATTCCAAACTCTGTTCTGGAACATTTCAATACCTTTGCAACACCCATGTTTCGGAACATTGTTCAGGAGTCCGTATCGAAAGGAAGAATCATGTGTTGTGCTAAGTGGGGCTTCATCATCACCAACTGTTTCAAAACGTTCCACTTCATTTGCACCCCCCTCTGGTGTTGAAACATTTTAAACAAGTGAATGAACGGCTACAGCCAGCGCACAGTCTACATGCACGAGCATGTGCTGCTTAGATTGATGATGACGCGAAGCGCTTTGATATGGATTCTTGAAGGTGTAATGTGAATAAAATTCTAATTCTTCTTATTGTTGTTGTTTTGATAGGGTGAAAGCTAAAACAACTGGATTAGGGGCGGAGCTTGAAGCTTCATTCAATTAGTCCTGTATTTTTTAATGAGGGAGAAGGAGATGATGTACAGTCATGCCTTTATCAGCAGTTTAGTGACCTTTTTTTTTTTCTTTTTTTTTTACAGTTTTATAACAAAATATCATTTGTAACAGATTGTTGATATGCCTGAAATAGTAATCGACAGTATTTTTAAAGATAGGAGCCTGGTGGCCTAGCGGTTAGTGCGACCACTTTCATTGCGGAAGGTTCTTGGTTCGAGACCACCCCTGCCCATTCTGCATGTAACGTGGAGTTGCGTCAGGAAGGGCATCCGGTGTAAAACTTGTGCCAAATCTACATGCAGAGCCACGTGGGATCTGCTGTGGCGACCCCGAGTTGTAATTGGGAGAAGCCGAAAGTAGGTTATTATAGTATTTTTAAAGATAACTGACAATTACATGTCAGAAATAAATTCCAGGCTTTCACAAAGATACTGAGAGTTTAAGGGCCAGTGAGACAAAGAGGGGGGGGAAAAATACCCTTTATACCTTATCTAACCAAACTAAAGTCAAACATTAACTCTCGGGTTTGCTGAAAGCAAACGGCTTCACAAAGCAGACATCACAATCAGATGTGTCACAGCAGCCAATCATGATTTCACATGGTCCAAAGCGTGACTCACTGTCCAGATTCACGGAGGATCCTCAGGCCCTCAGGAGGGATCTGGCGGGTGACGTACACTCTCCGCAGTGTCGACATCTCCCTCTGCGCGGTCGCCGTAAGTCTCCCTGTGACGTTCGCAGGAGTAGCAGCAATCCGCTGAAGCTGACGCAGCGCCACACGACTGCACCACATTGTTATCAGAGTGAATCAGCGGACAGGTGTCCCAGAGATAAACGTGGTACTTTGGAATTTAGAGTCTCTTCTGTGTGCGCCGGTGTTGGCCTTTGCTCAGGGGGAGGTTCCCGAGTTCGCTTTTGACCAATGTGATTAGAGGGAGGATGTCTGGAATTGGTGGATAGACCTATATTTTTAAAAAATAAAATAAAATGAAGAGAAAATCACAATTATGCTTCAGGTTAAGTGGAAATTATAACACAAACAGATGTAAAGGACTTTTATATAAGCAAACAATCGGAATTTTGTCACCTTTGAAGACTGGATTCTCAATCTTGGGGGGACTGAGCCCCCTTAGAGGCTCAGTCCTGCACATTTTCCATTTCACCTTGCATGCGAGCAGTACTTTGGGTCCTAAGGACCAGGATTGGGAAAGACTGGGCTTTTATGGTAGCGAGGCCTTCGAGCTTCATCAGACATGTCGGTCTTCACTGTTCCAGTCTGTCTGTGTTTTGTTTAAAACCGTGTTGTTAAAAACCATATAATCCATTTTCAACAGTGATGAGTAAAAGAAAGCGCCGCTTTCAATGCCCAAGCTTGATCACTTTCAAACACAGTCAAAGCTTGGGTTTTCCAAACATTAGTCACATGGCCAGTTCCTACTTGAACTCTGGCACAGTTCTGACTCATGCAGTGGATAAGCTCCCACATGAGAACAATTGTGCATTTTACAACTAAAGCATGAATTTTCTACCACAGTTAGTACAGTGTGGATTACACTGTGGTCAAAATTTAAAAATCCTCCAATCATATTGAAACATATACCATAGTATTTGCCTAATCATAAAGATTCTAAAAAGGTATAGTTTGGACTATCTGTGACCAAATGTTATGGAGTTATGGGGTAAAAACAGCAAAAAATGGTGACAAAAGGTCAATTTCAGTTTGTACAGGGGTCAAAAGTTAAAGTTGCTCCAATTTTGGTAAAGAGTGACGCCCAGTCCACGTAGCGGCACTGTCGCTATTCAGTTTGGGGCAGTCGACGGTTCCCAACAGTACAATGCTTCAGTACAAAAATGATACCACTGAGCTGAAATATGGGATCGGCAAAAAGCAATTCTGGGTGTTTCTTTAAAGTTGGGTCGGGTTAGGATTTATCCAGATCCATTAGTAAGTTCTTTCGGCTTCTCCCAATTTCAACTCTAGGTCGCCACAGCATATCCAATATGGATCTGCATGTTGATTTAGCACAAGTTTGACACCGGACGCCCTTCCTGATGCAACTCCACATTACATGGAGAACGGGCAGAGGTGGCCTCGAACCCGGGAACCTTCCGCTTTGAAAGCGATCGCACTTAACCGCTTGGTCACCGCGCTGTATCCAGTGTCATTAGAATGTCAAAATTTCACTCGAATAACCTTTGCTTCTTTAAACAGCGGTCGTCTTGCACAGCTGTTTTGCATTTTCTAGACCATCTATAACAATGTAACTACTAATCAAAGCTCAACCATCCTTCATCTACTTCCTCATAGTTCAGTAAAAGTGGAGTAGAAAAACCAAAAGATCCAATGTTGCATCTCAGTCGAATGTCTGCTACTATAATTGACACCATACAAGACACGTGTAAAAACGAAACAAAAAAACCCTAATTACCTCAGAGAAATGTGGCGTTTGACAGCGCACAGAATCTGGTCACGTGACTGCTCTAACCCGGAACCACTCCCAGTTTTCAACCTGCCGGAGCCATTCATTCGCCGCTCCTCCTCGCGCACCCTGAGAGGTAGCTGTGTGTGATTTAAAAATAACAAAAAATAATATTTATCCTTTTTAACCTCGTAGTAGTTATTTAAATTCTGACTATTAAAATAGCTGCTTTAATTAGGCTTTTGTAGCCTGCGTGTCATCACTTTTAGTGGCTTTTTAAGGGTGTTTTTTTTCTTTTTCCGTGAGCTGGAAAGCCCGGCGTCAGCGAGTAGTTAATGCTAGCTAGCCGTAGATGCTAACGTTTAGCTAGCAGTAAGGGCTAATTGCGCTGACATTTTGGCTGGTTTTAATTAGTAAACGGCCCCTTATTGCTTCAGAATACAGCCAACAGGTTAACTTTGCTGGTGAGAGCCGGTCATTATTGATTACTGATTAGTTAGCGATTTAACTCCAGCAGGGCGACGGCTTCCGTCATTATTTTCTAACTACAGCTCGTTACGCCTTTATAAAGAAAATAATAAGTGGCTTCCGTCATTATTTTCTCACTACAGCTTTTGTACAGATAATGGATAAGTAGAGTTACAGCTGTTAATTATCAGGTGCTTCGTTCCTTCCTCAGCATGGCTGCAGACTCCATGGAGATCGACGATTCTCTTTACAGGCAAGTTGATCGCTTATAAATATTACAGTCAGTGATATTTGTACTCTCTGAATAATAATAAAAAAAATACTACAGACCTTTGCTCCCAACATCTCAAATGTTATGAGTTTGGGACCAAAAATAAGAAGTCATCCCTGACCTCTGGAAAATTGTGATGGTCATATTTTGGAAAAAAATTAATAAGAAATGAACACTTTCATTTATTGGCAGATATATCAGTATCGAAAATGTTTTACTCCCAATATCGGCCCCCAAAAAATCCATATCGGTCGGGCTCTAAAAAAAACTCCATTATGATGGAAATTGATGTCATGTGCATTGGACTCAGCTTGATTGAAGGAATCCAACGGTACCCGAATTCTAATATTCAGTTGTATGGTTCAAAAGTTGCTTGGGCAAACACACCTCCAAGTTTGACCCGTTGGTGGCGCTAAAGTGTTGGAGGTGCAGACATGAAACTTGGTGAAAAGAATGACAGGGCTATCTCAAGTAAGTGTATGAAATTTCCCAACTTTTTACCATGTGGTTGTAGTGTTGACCTGAAACGTGATGGACAGCACGCATTGATGGATGAAACACGTTTCTGTATATTTTGTCCTGGGCCTGTCGGCCAACGGGGGACAGTTACACTTGTGCATTTGGCAGACACTTTGATCCAAAGTCACTTAAAATTTAGGAAAATGAAAATCAACAGCAAGTGTCGTAAACTACTGTTGTAAATCAACACACAAGCATGAGTAACCAGGATTTTTTATCTCTACCCTTTTGTTCGATGATGACCACTCGACACACTTACTTAAAACTGGGACATGCAACCAAATACTTTCCTGTAAAGTTTGTAAACTGCATATAATCAAGAGGGAAAAGCTGTAGTCTTCCTCCAGTTAAGGAAAGCAAGGTTGGCAGAAGATTTTCCTGCTTGATTAGATTTTGCAGCACCTAATCTGATGTCAGTAATAATACCATGGAATTGAATATGAAAGGGTCATTTTTAATTACAGGTAAGCAAATTTACATCAAGCTATCTGTCTATGTCCAAGACTCCTCTTCTACATTGGGAATCCGTACCGGTGCATTGGAGATATTTGGACCCCCTGATATTTGTCCCCAGGATGGACCCGTGGATACAGACATTATATTTGGACCCACCACATGATAAAAGTACCCACCCTTGTTAAAAAAATTTTTTTTTCACAACTTTAAATCTTTACAACTTTAAATCTCATATTACCCATTTTTCCAATGAAGCTAAAAAAAAAAATCATAAAACTTTGTATTTAAGTGTAAAAGTGTAGATTTTTATGATATGAAAACATTTATGGTATTTTTGCCCAAATACACTTAAAGCATGAATCTGATACATGTAAGTTGACACATGTAGTGGGTAAAATAACATTAGCTAACAACTGACAAATGTATTAAGAACCTTATGGGGAGGGGTCCAAATATCACTGATAATTTGGCCCCCGGGTCCAAATATCGTGCAGGTCCAAATCTCAACTGACACCGGCAGCAATAGGATTTAGGATGCTGTATCGGACTTATGATTTACATCCAGGATACCTGACTGATGGGGCTGTGAAGGAAGGGGAAGACTGAACTAATTGATAAATTGAAGGACTATTAATCACCAGTGTTTCCTCTGTATACATTTTGCAACGGCGGCAAAAAATGCAAAATTACACTGCCGCTGATTCAGTTGGGCAGGCGCACATGGTCATTGATCTCTGTAACACGCGTGCACGCACATTTATTTGATCAGCATATGCGGTGATGTCGAAACAAGCCCGGGAACAAAATATTCTACAGAAATACATTCGTCAGTTCACCCAGTAAGTTTTTCTCTATGAAATAGTGCATCAGCGTCAGTCTCGCTCCGTTTCATAACTGCGGCGCGATAACAGGAAGTGCTCAGTGCTGCCAAGGTGCTAGTTTTAAAAAAGTTCACTGTTTTTCACTTAAAATACGCACCAGGTCTGTTTCTGGCGGGCGGTGCATGTGACCCTTCTTACAGAGTAATGTGAAAAACGGCACTCCCAGGCTTTTTCTCATGCTTATTTTTCTTTATTGGATCATGTCCACTAACACATTTGTTTGTGGACATGGGTGCAACTAAATAGATGATGTCGTGGGACACACCTGTAACCTTTTTAAAAGTATTGCTTCCTGGTGTTCACTGAACACTGATGATGGCTTAGGCTGAAACGTGTTTGTTAGTGGACATGGTCCAATAAAGAAAAGTAAGCCTGAGAAAAAGCCTGGGAGTGCAGTTTTTCACATTACTTTGACAGCCTTTTTAACTTGCACCCGAACTTATTTAGTTTTTTTGGAGTCGAGCACGCCTGTGTCATTATTAATTTAATACCCTTCTTACAGGCCAATTGGGTAGGTTTTTTTTTTTTAAAGGGTAACGAGTTTTTGTTTTCCTGCTGCTTACAGATACAGTACAAGTGTGTAGCCCCCCCCCATTAGAGTAAATGTCCACTTTTCACTTTTGAAGATGTTTTAAAGACATTTTGTTACATACAATAATAATAATCTCCTTTAATGTTAAAGTTAGAGGTAATGATGATTGGAATATGGAAAATGTGTGATGTGTGTGGGGGGGGGGTGTTTGTTGAAGGGTGTGGACTGGCCTGCCCCTGCTGCTAATAAAAATCCTAGAGGAACCACTCATCACTAATAATAATTATCAGTAATTGTGACTGCTACTACAGTCAATGCAGTTACTTTATTTCGCAGCTTAATTTTCATTCTTGATCCGCACTTACCCTCACAGTCTTCCTTTTTAATCTCCTTCCAGTCGTCAGCGTTATGTGCTGGGAGACAGCGCTATGTACCAGATGGCACAGTCCTCAGTCTTTCTCAGTGGAATAGGAGGACTGGGAATAGAAATAGGTGGGCAAGCTCATGCATTTTAGCACCACATCATTGTAACATGACTTAATAACCTAGCAGTTAACTGCACTTAACTACAATGTCAGACATGATTTGACACTGACCGACTTTGTAATTTTTGCAGCAAAGAATATTGTCCTGGCTGGTGTAAAGGTATGTACTCTGTGTAAATATTATAATTGTCCAACACCGGTATATTACATGAGATTTCAGATTTGTTTTCATAATAGTGTTTATGTGTATGCTTAAATCTGCCTTGCTTTTTTATGTGTATGTACAGTCAGTTACCCTCCATGACACCAAGCAATGTGAGACCTGGGATCTGGGTTCTAACTTCTTTATACGCAAAGACGATGTGTTGAGCCAGAAGAAGAGGTAATGCACTTGATTTTTATTGTTTGGAATATCACAAACCTAGACTTTGTCTATAATCCATAAAATAATAAACATATATTCTCTTTGTCTTATTCCCACCAAAAGGGTGGAGGCAGTTTGCTCTCGTGTTGCAGAGCTGAATCCCTATGTCCATGTGGACATGTCTTCATATACGCTTGACGACAGCACAGATCTCGGCTTTCTCAAAAACTATCAGGTAAAATCTTGTAAATGCGGGGAGACTGTTCGTCTTTCAGCTTTTGTGATACTTGCAGCAGCCACAAAGGGGCGTGGGCCACATACTGTCTTTAATGCCTTTAATGTCTGACTGTGTTTTCTGCTCTTTCTTTCAGTGTGTGGTTCTGACTGAAGCCAGGCTGAGCTTACAGAAGAGAGTGAACGAATTCTGCCATTCGCAGCACCCCCCCATCAGAGTAGGTCTACAGTCCTGTAGTGGTTATAAATATACAGAGCTTGAACTAAGTCGTTTCAACGCCTTTGTGAGCACAGATGGTAAAATATTAACCATATTCTATTACCTGGTGTCCTTTTCAGTTCATTGCCTGTGATGCATATGGTATCTGTGTGCGGGTGTTTTGTGACTTCGGGGATGAGTTTGAGGTGTCAGATCCTACGGGAGAAGAGCCTAAAGAGATTTTTATCCACAGTATCACTCAGGTATTCTAAACAGATTTGTTTAACAGAAATCCCAGAATGTGCCCAGAATGAACAGTCCCATCCTTTCTTTGATTTATCTGATTATGCTTAGTTCATGGAGACACTGTCAAAATTGTCCGATTTCGAACGGCACATTAAGATACATTGCTGTAGTTAAAAGAGAATTTGTTTTTTTTGCGTTTCAAAAATGGAAGTAGAGCAATGGTGATTTATCAGTCCTTAACGATTTGCTGTGGTCCTGAAAATGTCATTATCTTGTTTCAGGACAGTCATGGTGTAGTGTCCTGCATGGACAACCAGCCCCACGGCCTACAAAGTGGCCAAAGCGTTGTCTTCAGGGAGGTCCATGGTATGGTGGAACTGAACAGCACTGTGCGACAGGTTTCAGGTATGTCTGCGTTACACATAAGTCTGCTAACATTGCAAAGCGTTTACTGCAAGTTTGGAGATTTGATATAAATACATGTGTGATCTCTGTACGATAAATTATTCAGTAATAAAAAGGACCAAATCATGTCAGATCATTCAGTTAAGTGGTGGTTGGTTCTGGTATCACTGTGGTGTGCACGCCAGTTTAGTGCACTGCAGAGTAAAGAAAAAAACGTCTGAAAATTACTGTAGCACTGCAGCGTTTTTAGGCTGTTTATTATTAACATGATGTGTTAACACAACTTTGTACACAAATTGCTTTGTTTGACGTGTGCATTGTGTGTGTGGTTTTTCTTTAGTGCTTTCCCCTCACAGTTTTGCAATAGGAGACACGTCCCATCTTCAACCGTATGCACACGGAGGGTTCTTTGCTCTGGTGAAAACGCCTAAAACGTACAGATTTGTATGTTAACTCTTAAAACATTGACAGTTCAACAAAAACCTGCATTCATTTCAAAACCAACTGTGCATTTGCGTCTTCATTTCTGCGCATGTGTGTTTTGCAGGAGACACTGGCGAGACAGTTGTATAATCCTCAGGTCTTGATCCCAGACTTCAGTAAACCTGAGGTGAGAGTTTAAAAAGGGTCAGGGGCCCTCGGTCCTCAAGCAAGATTAGTGGTTTGGGAGCTAACTTTGGAGCATTTAAGTTCTACAGGTTGGATCAGAATTTCTGAACAACCTGCATAGTAACCAGTCCGCTTAAGGAATGATGGAGTTCTCACTCTTACAAGATCCATGCATACGCTGTATCCATCATCACTAATGTTGTTCTCAGTAAAGCCAGACAATACAAACATAAACCTGACTGTGTCGGTGCTTCCTGCATGTTACAGACCTTAGTTCATTCATCAGCACTTTTCTCAGAATCTTGTTTTTGATCTGCCACTCAGGCCCCACTACAAATCCATGCAGCCATGTTGGCTCTAGACACCTTCCAGGAGAAGCACAGCAGACTTCCCAGTATTGGGTAAAGAAATACAGTCTGCTGTTCCTTGTGTTGATTCATGCTACACCTGTATTGTGTGTAATTCAAGCAAAACGTGCTCAACTTTTTTTGTCTACATGTGAAGTGATAGTTTAAATGTACTGAACATGCTGTTCGTTAGTGTGTGAAAGTTGTTGAAATATAAATTTCAGTTGTGAAGCATTTTGCTTTGATACTTCTAGATGTTTGCAGGATGCTGAGGTTTTATTGAAGCTTACAGAGGAAGTTAATGGCACACTCGAGAATAAAGTAAGTTGTTTTCTTCATATTTGTTTATGTTGTTGTGTATCTTGAACCGGCAGAGATGCACAGCAGCCCCCCTGACAGATGATTGTAAGCTTCTGTCTTTAACCTTTCCTGCCTCTGTCCTCGTTTCCTTCCAGGCTCCTGTGAATGCCGAGTTGGTACGTTGCCTGTCCAGGACAGCGAGGGGCGCTCTCCCTCCTTTAGCTGCAGCTGTAGGAGGCCTAGTCAGCCAGGAAGCTCTTAAGGCCATCACAGGGAAGTTTGCACCTCTGCAGCAGTGGGTAATTCACACTTCTGAAACGGACAACCTGACCGTCTTTGCAGATGTGAAAATGTGCTTTTCTGCAGAACGTTGACTGCATTAGCTTTTCCTGAGCATTTTTTCTAAAGAGGTGTCCATTAAAATGTTAAGGATGTTTTCAGTGTTATGTTAGTATTTTATAAAAATTAATCTGCTCTCCACCTGTGTCTTCTTTAAGTTTTATCTCGATGTGATTGAGGTAGTCAGGCCACTTCAGTCTCTTTCTGCTGAGGAGTTTTTCCCCAGGGGTGACCGCTATGATGGATTGCGAGCTTGTATTGGTGAATCAGAGTGTTTAGAACTGCACAAGCTCAGGGTCTTCATGGTAAGGAAACGTCGTCTAGATGGTCTTTTATGTAAATGATCTGAAGTTTTTCTAAATGCACCTGACATTGCAGGTGGGCTGTGGTGCCATAGGATGTGAGATGTTGAAAAATTTTGCCCTGCTTGGGGTAGGATTGGCCAAGCACTCAGGAGAGGTGAGCATTCTTTGACTCCTTGTGCTGTTTCCATCTGTCTGTACTTCTTCATGTTTCACGTTCATCGTCCAACCTCTGTTGCATGATTCTAGATGATAATAGAGTTGACGATTGTAAAATTGTTGCTAGCTGCTACTTACTGAAACATATGCTGCATCTGTCCACTCTCAGGTGTGCACCACAGACCCAGACCTTATAGAAAAATCCAATCTCAACCGGCAGTTTCTCTTCAGACCACATCATATACAGGTAAACGGATATCTACTTTTTCATCCCCCTTTTCCACTTTAGTACTTTTTGCTAACAGTTTTCTTTATCTTCAACTTTACATATCCCAGAAAACTCAACTAATGAGCTTACTCGGCAATACCTCAGCTTTATTTTGCCACAGGCATAAATTAGACTCCACGTTCATGGTATTATGCAAGAAAATATCAAAATCAGTTCAAACCTAGTACCGCCAGACATTCAATGTTAAAACACTCGGTGGTCAAATCTGAAGTAGGATTAAAGCATCTTCCTGACCCTCAGTTCCTCTTTAGTACACGCAAATCATGTAATTGTTACTTTCTCGGCCTCAGAAACCCAAGAGCACCACAGCAGCAGAAGCCACTCAGGAGATTAACCCAGACCTGCAGGTGGACGCTCAATTTAACAAGGTGTGTCCGGCTACTGAAGGGATCTACAGTGACTCATTCTACTCTCGTATGCACGTTGTGGTCACCGCGCTGGACAACGTGGAGGCCCGTAGATATGTTGACAGGTTAGTGAAAAATTCAAGAGATGACAGAGTTCTGTGTTATTGACCATTTGTAACTTTGAGGCATAAATATGTTTTTGTCATTATATGTCTCATATTACATGATACATGATAATCCACAAGCAATAATTACTTATTTGTGCAGCTGCTGAAATTGTTTTTATGCACTCATTTCATTTTTTTTCCTTTTTTTTTTTTTTTTGAAGCCGCTGTCTATCTAATCAGAAAGCTCTCCTGGATTCTGGCACCATGGGAACTAAAGGACACACGGAAATTATTTTGCCAAATATGACTGAATCGTACAATAGCCATGTGAGTCTGACAGTATATCTGATAATGGTTGTTTTTCACTGGAATATGTTCTTTAATTCTTTGCAGACCTAAAGGGGGGTTTCCACCTTCACGAATTGTCAAGATTTGTAAGCTGAACCACCTCTAACTGTAATGTGTAATGTGATGGTCCTTGGCTGTTTGGCCTGAAAAGTGCCCCACTGGCCACGTAGCCTTGACACTAAGACAGCGCTGTAACGCTGGTACAATAGGGCGGCAGTGTCACAAGACACCACCACGACCTCGGTTAGACCTGACAAAGCATCAGCAAGATTCACTCTGAATTGTCACAACGCCAATACGAAAAGCCACAAATGCATTACAATGCCAGTACGACATGTCACGATGTGTACAGACACCGACGAGGTGTCGCTATGTCGCAGCCACAGCTTGCTTGTTGCAGGTGACAGCGTGCCAAAATCTTTCACACATATAGGGCGCTGCATGTTTTCATCATTATTGACTCATGGATAATGATTATAAACAACGGCTGCTGCAGCTAAAGAGGAAGAATGTCTATTGTCGTGACTTGGACTGCGTCATGGCGGTGTCTGGTGGGCTTTGTGTTGTGTTTGGGACAGCATCTTACTGGTTTCTCATCATTTATTTTCCTCATGTATCGCCAAGAATAGTCATGACTTTGCAAGATGATGGCAAGAAACCGGCAGACAGTGTTGTAGTCGAGACCCAACCCCTCAAGGCCCAGGCATAAATAATTTTTTAAAAAATGAAAGAAATTGGATCATACAGAGATGGAGGTTCACACAAAAGAGCGATAAAGAGCTTGGACTTTTATCTCGAAAACATGGTGTATTAAAGTGAATTCATGAACAGCCGTTGTTTCCAGTAAAAGTAGTATTCTGTATTGTGCAGGTTGTTTAGACACTTAAAATGTATTTAAAAATGGCAAAATTCCATGTGCCTTGAAAATGCCTTGAATTTTCTTGAGAGGACCAAGGCTTTGAACCCTCAAGGCCAAGACATCCAACACCAAGGTCGAGGCCTGAAAAAAAGGGCCTTAAGGCCAAAGCAGAGCATCAAGGCACTACAGCACTGCCGCCCTGACATTGACGAGACACAGCGATACACTGCCATGACGTGACATGGCATGTCAAGACGGTGGATACATTTTGAACATTTCCTGGCCCTTGACGATGTATTGTGGAGTAGCACAACATTGTGGCTGATGCCAACAGGACTCGCCATGTCCTACAGTTCAGCCCGTGTCATGTTACACATCGTGAAGGTGGAAACCCCCTTTTAAGGGTGTACTCACACTAGACACTCTGGACCACGCCCGAGCGTGTTATGCCTCTAAAGTCCAGCTTGTTTGAATAGGGTGAGTCCTCTAGGCCGGCTCGCTGGTGTGTGGCCCGACTTGGAGATGTGGCCTGGTGTGTGGTCCAGCTAGACTCGGCTGCATGTAGTGTGAGCACAAACAACAGCGGAGCACAGGACTCTGTCATGTCACTAACACGACTGTTCAATTTAATAATTACTACTAATATTATTATTACTACTTGGATAATACAGTCTTCAATTCATTCAGTAACATTTGGGGCTAAAAACAGTTGCAGAAGCCTATTTTTTTTTGCGGCCGTGTGTCTGCCCTGTTTATTACGTTGCCACTCGGTCATTTATATCAAGCTTTTTTTATCCCGTGCTATGCAGGCAGAATAAATACATTACTCCACCTCCTTATACCTAATCTCATCTGAATAGGGATAAACTCGGTAATCTTTCAACGATGTACTCCATTATTGTGGTGTGTGGTAGAGCGCTCTTTTTCAAAACAAAAGACACGTTGTGATGACATAGACGTGCTCGGCCCTGAACGTGGAGAGCAGTGTGAACGCAGGCCAGTGGGGAGAGGGGGGGAAGTCGTGCTCGGGCACGGTCCAAGGCACCTGGGCGTAGTGTGAGGGACGCCCTAAGACTGTTACTTGATACAGTTTCCTCTGTTCAAATGTCTTTCCCCAACAGAGGGACCCCCCAGAGGAGGAAATCCCTTTCTGCACTCTAAAGTCCTTCCCCTCCATCATAGAGCACACAATCCAGTGGGCAAGAGACAAGGTCTGCCTGGTTAAACCAACAGTTTTTTTGTCTTTCATTAGATTTTAGAGAGGATCTGTAGGTGTACTGTCCTAATTTTGAATTGTTTCTTTTTGATGTCTCTAGTTTGAGAATGCGTTTGTCCACAAGCCCTCAATGTACAACTCCTTTTGGCAATCCCACTCCTCAGCTGAAGTGGTGCTGCAGGTAAGATGTTTCCCTTATTTTGGCATCTGACAAATTACCAGATGTTTACATCATCAGCACTGAATTCTTTCTGTCGACACACGACCAGCTGTGCTGTGACAGTCTTCTTATACTCTCTTCTTTAGTCAATCTTCAGTTGATTGTTAAAAAAAAAAAAGGATGCTATGTACTTCTATTAATAGTTTTTGGTTCATCATGAATAAGTAAAACTATCTACTAAAGGCAAAACTGCATTGACACTTGAGACACAAACTGAAAAGTGTCATTTGTGTGTGACTTTACTGGCTGTACGATTTGAGCTGTGATTTGTCTGTGTACAGAGGATTGAGGCAGGGGAAAGTCTGGAGGGGTCATTCCAGGTCATTAAGCTGCTGAGCAGGAGACCTAACCAGTGGCAGCAGTGCGTCATTATTGCCCGTGTGAAATTTGAAAAGTATTTCAAGAGGAAGGTAATTTTTCTGAACTGTCCATCTACTCTTCCATATATTGACTGAAGAAAGAACAGACTGTATGCCTGTAAGCTACACCCACTTATATGCAGTTTTTTTTGTAGGCCCTGCAGCTGTTGCACTCTTTCCCCCTGGACACACGGTTAAAAGATGGAAGTAAGCTTTTAAGTCTTTATACAATAGAATGACCAGTTTGTTTAAAATGTTTTTGGAGCAAATAACAGCATGAAATCTTTTAAAAGCATTGAATGTATGAACCTTTTCACTGTTTCTTTAGGTTTGTTTTGGCAGTCCCCAAAAAGACCTCCTGCACCTGTTGAATTTGACTTGAAAGACTCTTTGTAAGTATGCTTGTACACAAGTATGTTTAATTCAGTATATTTCTATAGCACCAAATGACAACAGAAGTCATCTCAAAGTGCGCTAAGTGCACAAAGAATATGTTCTCAACCTTACCCCGTGAGCAAGCACATTGGAGACGGTGGCAAGAAAAACTCCCTTTTAACAGGAAGAAACCTTCAGCAGATCAGACTCAGTGGGGTGACCATCTGCTTTGGCCAGACTAACAAGACAAAGGACAAAAAGCACAAGACTGACACAAACATGCAGTAACTTACATGTGAACTGACACCCAAATATATTCATTCTGCACCACAGAAGGAAAATAGAAATGAATACAGAACAGTAAGATGTAGTCGGCAGATGGTCAAAGAGGTGCAGGGACCAGGCCTCCCAAGGAAGGAATAGAAAATAGGAAAAAAATTTAATGGTTATAAAGCATTAGCATTTTAGCAATTTAATATTTACTTAATGTCCTTAAAACCCTGTCTTTGGCCTGTCTCTGGAGAAAGTTCCAGTGGCTGCAGGGAAAGACTGCAAGCCGGGATCCTTTCGGGGCACGTAAGACCAACAGGCCAATATGAGCATCTGGGGTGGTGTCTCTCTAGCTTACCTATGTTTGTTTCCCAGTAGCTATGTCCCTTGTTTACTTA
>OMMV01018421.1:7883-32007 GCA_900302635.1 Chatrabus melanurus
GGGCGCTGAACACACCACAGGTGCAGACCGCTCCAGCCATTTCTGCTACACCTGCCACACCTGGACACTGTGCAGAGCACCGTCTTGATGCTCCCTGCCTCTGAACTTAAGGGGGAAGAAAACTTGCATATATGGTATAAATCAGACTTTGTAAACTTTTGTATAGCCCAAGCTTTTCTGAAGCCCCTGATGAAATTTTCAGAAAATGCCTGAAGTTACGGGATAAATTACAAAAACCTAAACCCACTAATTAGGACTGGCTACTGATGTGTTTTGAAGCTTTAATGCCATATTATATGCTTTCAACAATTTAAAAAGCGGTGGGAAGCAGCCAAAAGCGGCAATGATCAAATGACTTCAGAAGGCTGGGTCGAACTCACCACCTGTGCTTAAATAGAGTGAGAGAGACGGACATAAACTCTTAAGTCCAAACTCTCATACTATTAATTCCCTGACTCTCCCAGTTTGCTTTATTTCTATCGAATGATTTTTGATGTTGTTTTCACTCATTGACCGGTCTGTCTATCCCCCAAGGCCATGGACGTGATTTGCACTGACAGCTCAGACAGAGCACACATCACAGTCTTTGCAGATACAACTTGCCAAAAGCAAGGAAAAATTGATGGACAAGTACAGACGATAAAAACCAGCCCCAGAGCAAGATGGACTCCACGCAGATGTTTTGAACATAATATGAAAGCTCCGTGTCAAACAAATCTCACTGAACAGCTCAATTAACCTGGGTCAATTTGACCTGCACTTGGAAATTTGAAGTGAAACTTTTTAATTGGCACATCTGAAATATTTTACCTACAACACAAGACGATCACCTCAAAGATTCAATATGTTCAATTTTAGAGCTCAGGACCAGTTTTTGTGTCCGATAATATATTGATCGCGGCCAGAAAGGTTGGCTTTCAAGAATACACGTGTCTTGTATGGATCCACATGGTGATTTGGCAGACATTTTATGCAGGATGGGTGACCTTGTGTTTGGTTTATTTCATGTTATAATACAGTGGATAACCATAACAATTGTACATTTTATGATAAATGCATGAAATTTCTACCACAGTTAGTACATACCTTAAGGTTTCATTTCAGATGTGGAGGCAAGTTGGATTTGACCTCTGAGGACCATGAGAGGTCAATGAAGGATTTACACAGGGGTCAAAATTTAAAAATCCTCCAATCATATTGAAACATATCCCATATTATTTATCTGATCATAAGAGATTCTAAAAAGGTATAGTTTGGACTATCTATGACTGAATGTTATGGAGTTATGGGGTAAAAACAGCAAAAATGGTGACAAAGGTCAATTTCAGTTTGTACAGGGGTCAAAAGTTAAGAGTTGCTCCAATTTTGGTTATGGAATATGTTTCAATATGAATGGAGGATTTTTAAATTTTGACCACTGTGTAATCCTTCATTGACCTCTCATGGTCCTCAGAGGTCAAATCCAACTTGCCTCCACATCTGAAACTAAACCTTATGGTATGTACTAACTGTGGTAGAAATTTTATGAAAGCCCCCCCCATTATTTTGGACTTACCTTCGACACTATTATACCCAAAACATGCCCATGACTAATTAAGAGGATAAATACAACCCCTTTGTGACCTGCACCATATTTTGCGCTCAGATTATGTGCCATGTAAACAGAAAAAATGAGTTGGACATGCCCTGGATCCACTTGTGCTACGCATCTAAGACCGTGTACCATAGATTTTTAACTTACGGCCTTTGGCCATGAGCCATATTGGAACATTTTTTTCAGAAACTAAAGAATTACCACAGTAATTCCAAAAAAAAATTTTAAAAAATAATCCACTAATCAGATCTTATTAAGCAATGAGTCTTGACACCAGAACTGGAATTAGAATCAGAATTAGCCAGCAAGACCCATCGCCATACCGCAGGTTCATATTTCCAAGTTTCTTCTTTATTTTCTGCTTCCTCGAGTTTGCTAAAGCTCATCATGCAATGAGAGGGGCTGTCTCACAAAACCTCAGGAGACATCATTTGATTGTGTCTTGATTTGATATTTAATGCAAAATGACCACCGGTTCCAAATCACTTTCATACACACGGAACATATATATATTATAAATACATTTTTCTCTGGGCTCATTTGCAAATTCTTCTTCTATTGGAGCAAAAACATCGATGGCATGTTAGAACAAGCATCTTCGAAATATAAACGCCTTCGAGCGTGTTCTTCCCCCAACAACCGGCACACAGCGGCATAAAAAAGCAGATGCATGTGGCGTTCAAAGACATGCTTGCAAGTCTCTTGTTGTGTCTTTATTCTCTTGTTTTTTTGAAGTTTTCTGCTACGTGTTCTCCTTAGTGTCCAAGTCCTCGGAAGCGAGGATGGTAAGGATGCAGAAAGTGTGGCCAGGCGAGTGATCCCACCCTGCCGTATTGTGAGTCCTTAGGAGACGCATGCATGGACAGACGCAGTTTGTATCTGTCAGCCTGGATATGATCTATGGCGCCGGGCCTCAAGCCAGCAGATGGTGAGAGAAATTAAATCTGTGATGCAGATTGTCACAATGGAGATCAGAAACACAGGAGGAAGTTAAAAACCGTAGATCGGTGTGTGTGTGTGTGTGTGTGAGCGTGTGACTGTGGTCTCCACCTCGAATGTGCGTGCATATTTGCACTTCTGTAATCCTGCAGCGTGTCGTGACAAATAACGGCCCAACCTAAAACAGAACCTGTTCCACCAAAAGCAAAGCCCGACGTTAAGGCATTGCCTCGTTTTCATGAGAAACCCGTGTAACACTAAACCCGCTGACCTCCTTCGGCGCCGCGAGGGAACGGCTATTAACACGGCAGCACGACGCCAACCGGCGAGCAACAAGAAAGAAAAAGCCATTCGCCGAGACGTACACAACAGACACTATTTTGGTTTTTGTGTATGATTTGAATAATGCAAAGGAAAGGAGAGGATTAAGTTGTCGGAGGAGAAGGATTGGGTATTAAATCATTCTGATATAGCTTCTGTATGTATTTATCTTAGCTGCGAGAGGCGCAATAAGATTTCTCTGCTGTTTATCCAGTCAGTTTTGTTGTCCACACTTGCCGGGCTCCAGAGATATTTATTACTGGCATTGTGTTGCAGTCATTTTCTGCCTCTGCACCGGGGACTATAATACATGCCAAGCAAATAAAGGCCTTTTCTACCCGGTGAGGCCGTAATTTGTTTCCCGCCGCCAAACACACAACCGCTAAAAGCAGTCAACACAGTTAAATTGGGGCCCGTGTGAGTTTCATTTTTTAAATTTTTTAAATGTGTCCAAAACCAACGGGTTTTCAATAATGCTGTATAATTATGGCATTTTTTTTCATCTTAAAATCAGGCAAACTCGGCAGACGTCTATTAATAATACAAGGAGCTGTATCACTCCAAAGTTTGATGTTTCACGTGTTTTCACCAAGTGAAATATTCTTCTCCACTAGAAAATGATTGAAATTTTTGCATATTTTTCATCTGACCTTTAAAACATGAAGAATATTCTCAACACTGCATGATCGAAATATTAAGTCAAGTTTTATAAAGCGCCTTTTAAGAGCACAACGTCACAAAATGCACACTCAGATAATGGCAGCTACAGCCAGGTCCATAAGTATTTGGACAATGACATCATTTTTGTCATTTTGCCTGTGTACCACCACACTGGAAGTGAAATGAAACACTGAGTGACCGTTCAAGAAGCAGACTAGTGAGGGAAGCCACCGAGACACCCATTACAACTGCATCTTTTGTTTGTGGCACCACCAGTCACAGCTTCATGATGGACTAGGAAGTTTCTCCAATCACAGTCACAGAAGCCTACAAATCTTTCAGACTTATCACAAAGTAAAACCTATGTATTTTTCTGTTGTTGGTTGTGCATTTTTGGTTGGTGGCTTCCCTCACTTGTCTATTTCTTGCACGGCCACTCAGTTTTGGAGAATTGCCTACTGTATACAGATTTACCATACAGTGTGTATTTCTTAATGACTGATGTGAATGAAGTCCAAGAAATATTCAGTAATTTGGAAATATTCATGTATCCATCCCTTGACTCGTTGAAAGAAAACTGGCTGTAAAAGTGATGATTTACTTGTGTTACACTAAGGGTGCCATTTCTTATGCAACCCATTATTTGGCTTTGATAGTTTTATTTAATTTAAAGAACATTCAATTTTGCTTCTACCCAAATATATTATTTGCACCCATACAGTTGGTGGTGTGGAAGGATACTGATGCTGAAACTGAGTGATCCTAGCCTTTGGGTGTTCTTTTGTTTTTCTCGTCACGGCTGTTTTCCTCCTGCTTACAAGAGACGGTACAGGTGCGTAGCCAGAGAGGCGAGGGCTCGAAAGGTCTGTCCATTAGTATTATTATTTCAAAATGATCAAAATTCCCTGTCCATTAGTTATTTCCTTGTATAAAAGTAAGCATCACTGCCGGATATGAACGAGTGTGTTTTGTTCAGTGGTGGTTCTAAAAAAAAAATTTTAAAAAAAATTGAGAAGTGTAAAAAATGTTATAATGCTCATTTTTCATTTGCACACATCCCCGGAAGTTTGACGTGCAGTATGCAGTCTTTATTCAGTCTCATTTTAGCTAAATCCCTCTAACATTTGTTAAATGTAGAGCAACAGACACTTCTACTCAATAAATGAGATTATTCATTTTCGACATTGATTATACATTGATATAGAATTTTCTTCATATATTCCACTACTTTTGTGAACCTAAGACTTTGGTAAACCTATTTCAAACACCAAAACAGTTTGTCCACATGAATAAAGGTGTATTTTCACTACAGATTTGAAGAATTTCGAAAAGCGCTTTTCAGATTTTCAGCATTAGAGCAAAAATATCTCTTTACATAGTGTTCTAGGCCGAACAGAAGTCTCCCATTCAGAAATCTGATATTGTTCTGAACATTTTGATATGAAACACATGGACATCATGCCATATGCAAGTACCTGAAGGTTGCCATCAATGGGCTAAGCCCAAATGATTTCAATTACCAGCGGGCACTCAAACTCTTCTTCTCAAAGTCATGGAAAATTAAATGTCCTAATTCAGGGTGTAGTGTGTGCAACTAGGCTTTTGTGCATAGAGTATTTTGTCTGTACAGAATTTAAAAAATAAACTCGTTGCACTAGCCGTTTTTCTTTTGATAATTTCTGATCCGTTAAACTCCTTAACCATGCTTTGTGGGCGTGGCCTTTTTGCTGTATGTGTCACCAGCATTCACATCTATACCACCAGTGTGTTTATTACTAAAGCACAAAATTGTTCAGAGCACAAAGATCTCCATAAATGTAAACGTATTCCACCTCTTATTTTTGTTCTCAAAGTGCACCAGATCGATGCATTTAAATGACATATATAAAAAAAAATTCTTCCAGGGGAACATGCCCCCGGACCCACCTAGAGCTACCAAGCCATCCCCCATAGTCTCCCAAAATCCTGTGGGGAACACTGAATGCTATATTCCTTTTCTGCTGAGAAACACCCTTAAATCCACACTGTGGCTTTAAGAATGCAGAATGAAACAGGTTGCCAGGGAACTTCAAAAAAGGTGTGCTACTGGTCTAAAAGGGAATCTTTCTAATTCCTGCACAGGCAGTGGAGACTTTCAGTAATGACGAGGCTTTTGATCTGGTACCATTAGATAACATTCTTCCTTTCTAGAGACAGGTTGGCTGTCTCTCAAAGGACAAGAGGATGTTCCACAGCACAGAGGGAAAAAAAAGTCAGTGAATATGCCAGAGAGTCTGCTCAAACACGAGGAACCACAGGCATGTCTGCAGACATCACTTTGACGTTTTTTGCCTTTTTTTCCCCCCCAAACATATATCTGAGGAAGTTCGCCTGAACTCTTGCTAAAGTGACTTACAACCAGAAAATGTGTGCCGACTGAAAGGTGAAAAATGTACGAGTTTCACAGACTTCTCCGTTCCTGTACATAAAATGGCAGTAATACATTTAATATTATGATGAATGCCTTGACATGTCTTGATGTTCCAACGCTCACTTGTATGCTTGTTTTGGAAGTTGCGCACTAATGCAATTCAAAGAGCATCGTGAGCTATTCCTCGCTCGATAAAAGGAAATGAAAAAAAATGCCTAAATGATTTGTTTCTATTATGAAAATATGAATTATTGTTTCTCTGTTGCAAGCCTCGCCTGTTGTAAAAACATTTCCAAGACCCGTCAATGTCGCAATTCCCCGCGTGATAAAGGGACCAATTAAAGCCATGTGCCTGTAAGCGTTCTGGCAGAGGAAATTTCATCACCATTTGGCTGCAGCTATGGTGAAAATCCGTCACCTTCCGATTGTGAAACAGTCACTGTATCCACTGAACCCAGAAGCCTCATCAGTTTCATTGTCATCATTAGCGTCGTAAAAATGGTTTCGTCACCACCTTGGCCATTTCTTGATCTGAGCCGCTGCATTTTACATGCTCATCAAATTTTAACAGGATGAAAATATGAAACTTTACCATGCCGTGGAGATGGGGCAGCATCACTACGTTTAAGACTGATGTTGTGAGCTGAGATGTCTTTCTGAGCGGCGGCAGTTCATTTCATACATCACACAGGGACAAGCACCATTTACCTGGACATTTACTGAGGCAGCTCAATTCAACAGGGGCCGCTCAAGGTCAGAACAACAGCATCGTTACCCGAGTAATGAGTCATCGTTCCCCCTGGTCATCTCTCCATGCTAACCTAAATGCCATGCCACCAACACAACACCGCCACACTCTCCACAATATTACGTGTAGAGAGAGAGAAATGGAATGAGACTTTTTTTTCTGGACGCACTGTAATATGTATAACGGGGGGTTTAATCAATTCACCCCTGAATCGATCGAAATGTGCCACGAAGCGGTTGATGCTCCGATTTTAACATTATTAATCAGTTAAGCTGTTATGCTGCTACTTGTGCGTCTTCTAACTCTCGGAAAAGTTCAAAGGTCAGCGTAACGCTCTCACGAGACTCTTAGACTTGTAAAATTCCTGTTTTTACTCCCGTGCTGCTGCACGTCTATAGCAGGGTTTTTATTACAGATTTGCGCAAAAGTTGAGTGATATTTTCAGTGCCGTTAAAAATAGTTGCAAAAAGACAGCGTTTCCATTGAGTTATTGAATGCAGCTGCTGGGTTTTGTCCTTTCGCAACAACTGTAATTCCAACAGTCACGCCGACAGCATGGTTGTTGTTGTTTGTCTTTCGTTTGCCCCCCGTTTGTTCAGGGTCGCCACAGTGGATCCAGTACAGAGCCACATCAGGATTTGGCACAAGTTTTACGCCGGATGCCCTTCCTGACGCAACTGCAGTTCTACCCAGAGAAACACAAACAGCCCCTGGTCTTCCTAAGTGGTCTCCCAGCCATGTACTAATCTGGACCTACTCCGCTTAACTTCTGAGAT
Organism: Chatrabus melanurus; assembly: GCA_900302635.1. Lineage (NCBI taxonomy): Eukaryota > Metazoa > Chordata > Actinopteri > Batrachoidiformes > Batrachoididae > Chatrabus > Chatrabus melanurus. The sequence goes on from OMMV01018421.1 coordinate 15,332, forward strand.
CTGACGGGATCAGGTGTACACAAAGCAGGTTGGCTGTGCCGACAGAACGGTAAGTCACGCTAAATATTGGTATATTGGTATTGTTTTTTTCAATCCAACATTGGCGTAACGTCATTCCTTACAACGTTTAACAAGCTCTCCGTCTCTTACTTCATCCACTGTACCGTGTCATGTATTTTAGAATGACATGTGACGTTTTCTGTATGTCATGTGACCTGTAATAGCAAAAAAAGTGTTTGCATTCCACTTTTTCAAATCGCCTGAAATCCCATCTAATGTGAGCGTAAACTTTTTTTTTTGCAATATTTAAGAGTTTTTTCAAAATACATGTGTTTCCATTAAGCGTATTTTCAATTCGCTACTTCAATTTGTGCAATTTGGAGGGTAATGGAAACGTGGCTTATGTCGCTTCTGGCTAACGGCCACTGTGAAACGAGGTGGGAAAACAGTAACACTTTCATTCAGCAGAGGGTGCAATGTATTGTTGACCTCATCTGAGTACTCCTTGACGTCTCCTCCGTTTCAAACAATCACAAGAAAAAAAATAATGGCAGAATGCAAGAAATTTCCCCGGACATCAAATTGAGCACTGATGATTATTTACTTGAAGGAGCAGGAGCCAGCGAGTGCAAAAATTAAGGATGGGGCGAGTCTTTATTTATATATTTAAAGGTCGAGATGCGCCGACTGTTTGCAAGCCAAACGTGTGTTGGGCCAAGGCGGGGAGAAGCACTGCACCACTGACTCTCTTGGCCGCATGCTCAGCTGCTTGGCTCAGAGCGGCCCACTGCAGTGGCGATGGTGCAAAACAGCGTCAAATTTTCACTTTGAGCACGGTTAAATATTAATCCAAGATAGCAAAAACAGTTCCCTGTATAACGCGCTGTGGCACACATCATGATATACCAATTAAGTAGACACTGCCCAACCCTAATAAACTATTTTTTTTACCACTTTTCCTGCAGATAAGTCTGTGGTTAAAGATACATTGGCAGGCAGTCAGTTTATTTCAAAAAGTGTTTTAATTGATGATGGATTGAGCCGTCTCTGAAGGCAGATCTCGCCACTGGATGGGAGACCGATTACTTGTGTGTTTTTGATGGCTGTCCAAACCAATGCGAGACAAACAGATGCGCCGGCAGTCACCGCATGTCTAATGTGTTCCAGTCAGTTGTGCCTGCGTGGGATTCTTTCGACGCCAATGTTTGTCCTTCTTTTGTTGAAGGTGGTATACCTCAAAGGTGGACAGGCGCTTAGCACAAAGTCTATGCTATGTAGTTCTGTTTCCAGCTGTGGCCTCCCATGTGTCGGGGTTTATCTTGCAGGATTTCAGATTTGCGTTGAGGACATCTATGTATCTTTTCCTTTGTCCGCCCCTGTTTTGCTGACCTTCCTTCAGTTCGCCATAAAGGAGAAGTTTTGGGATTCTCGTTTCTGGATGATATGAAGTACTCAAGTACTTCTGTATCAGGGATTTTGTCCTTCCAGCTGATCTTTGCTATCTTCCTGAGGCATCTGAGGTTTTGATATGGTGCCTGTAAGGGGTCCAGGACTCACTGCCATAAAGCACAGCAGCTGAATAAACATGAATCGTAGTTGAGAGTCTGATGCCGCGATTGCTCCACAGCCAGCATGTCAGTTTGCTGAAGGCAGCACTTGCCTTTCCTAATCTAGCTGCGATCTCATCATCAATCATAGCATTTTCTGACACTATGCCACCTAGGCAGCAAAACTTAACTGCTTTCAAAGCTGTCACCTTCGTTGGTCATTTCTCAAGTATTAAATCAGCACCAAAGTATGATGATACGTATCGTATCAGGGGATAAGTGTATCGTCCCAGCACTACTGTTTATTGGGTATTTTTAAGTACAAACTTTAATATCTATTTTAAAGGTACCTGGTGACTTATGTTAGTTTGCTGAAAAGTGTCTAATCTACAGTAATCTTCTAAGGTAATGCCAAACCCGTGTGGAAATTTTCAACTACAAAACTGCGTCAATGTTGCTGTGGTTGTTGTGTACAGAAGGAGTAAGAAGACACCCTGGTTTACTGAAGATCTGTGAGTCCTTAGGTGTAAATATCGGGGTTTGGAGTGCAGATGGTGGTGCTCAAACTTGGAGGTTTTCTACTGAGCGTGGCATGACTGTTTGGCTGCCTTTAAACAGGCTTCGTCTGATGCAAAGACATCTTATTACGCAAACCTAATTAACAAAAATAAGAAAAATCCAAAATTCTTTTTTGACACAGTGGCAAAACTGACTGGGGGTTGGCATATCTTTGATAATAAAATAGAGGACATTAGAAATAAATTACCACGGGTATCTGCAGTTAAGATGGGAAACCCTATGATAATTCCATATAGGGTCACTGACCCGACACTGACTAAGTTCGACATTGCTACGCTTGAGATAGTGTCCAAATTTGTGATGGATGTTAACTGCACGACCTGTTTTCTTGTCCCGTTGCCTCCTGAGCTTTTCAAAGATTCGTGTCATCTATTGAGACCCACTGTATTGAATATCATTAACTTATCACTCACCACGAGCAGTGGCACTGCTAGATTTAAAGCTGTCGTGATAAGACCTTTTCTTAAGAAGCCTAGGTTGGATGCAGGGTCCCTGGGAAATTACAGACCTATCTCTAACTTGTCCCTTTTTATCTAAAATCCTTGAAGAGCGGTGTATAAACAACTTATGTGACACCTGATGAATAATAATCTCTTTGAACCACTGCAGTCAGCATTCACAGCTCATCCCTTCCCAGAGGCTGGTCTTTGCTGATGTCGTGAATGACCTTTTGCTTACTGTGGACACAGATTCCATGTCGTTGTTACTGTTCCAGTTCTTAGTGCGACGTTCGTACTGTTGGCTAATATATACTGTTAGAGAGAGTTAAAAAATGCTTTGGCATCTGTGGTCAGATTCTTTTATAGTTAAGTTCAAATCTATCATATCGGTCACAGTGTGTCTCTTACATCTGACGTCTTGGCAGTGAAGTACGGGGTAGCCCAGGGTTCTGTCTTTGACCCACTGCTTTTTTCACTATCTGTGGCTCTGGATCATGAAAAGTGTTTATGATATTAAGTTCCACTGTTATGCAGACAACACAAAAGTGGTATTGTAATTTAGAGTATGCATACACTGCGCGTAAAAAAAAGGCAACGTGTTGGATGGAAACCAGCAATGACTCTTGAGCTGGGCTTTGTGTCGGGTGGAAGACAGGACCCTAGAGATGTCTCTTTACTTGTACGACGACACATTTTTAGCCATTCCCGTGATCTTGACAGCTGGATCGGTTCAGGTCGGAGATTGACAACTGAAACAAGGCTACAGATTCATGACTCTGTACCGATATCCCCTGGGGTGAGGTGACAGCGTAAATGCACACAGTTACAGTGTCGGTGTTATACCAAGCCTGTGCAAAAGCAGCAACAGAAATGAGAGACACAGAAATGGAAGACAGAAGGAAGCAATACTTCTCAATCACTCCTCCATCCCACTCTGCCCTCCAGCTTGGTCTGATTTTTTATCCATGCAGGTCAGATCTCCACACTGCTGACTGAATCCCTTGCTCCCCTCTCCCTCTTGGTGTCTTGCTGTTAGGATTCTAAATTTGAAAAATTGTTTCGCCTGTTGGCCATTACTCAAAACACAAGTGAGAAAAAGACACGTTGCAGCTTTGGATCCTCAGATTATCTCACGTTTGTCTTGACACTTGGTTGCTTTTCATTTTACCGCTCTTCACTTCTCTTTCTCTCACACACAATGAGGAATGGGTTTGCTGACTTTGGGCCTGTATGTCAGTCTCAGTGGTGTGACCTTTCAGGCGGGGGCGTGAGAACTACCACAAACAAAGAGCGGGGCTGTTACAACGTGACAGAATTAAAGAGTGACTCGCAACTCATGACTGGAAAAGTGCTAAAGCTCTACTCAGCTGGTGTTTTTTTTTTTTTTTTGCAGATTTCCACAGGTGAGCAGTGACTCAGAACCACAGCTTCAGTCACCTGTGAAGGCGAAAAGGAGACGGAAGAAAAGAAAGATGGAGATATTTGATATTACCCTTATGTCTCAGTACGTTGAGATCAATAACTGGCACAAAGTTATTAAACTTCCATCTAAATTTTCTTTATATCTTAAAAGTACAGTGTGTAGGATTTAGGGGTGTTTATTACGACAAGTGGAATATAGCATTCATAACATTTGTGCATGAGCGTATAATTACCTGCAACTAGAAGCAGTGCATAAAGAGCCTTATCATTATTATTATTACTTAGTCAATATACAATAACTTTCATATGAGATAAACAACAAGTATCTATCATAAGTAGTTCCTGGGATATACAAAAAGAATGGTCCCTAGCAACCATTGTTTACCCTAGCACCCAAATCAACATTGCCTGGAAGACCTTCCAAAGGCCTTTCATATGAGCCAAACATCAACACTCTATCATCAGTAGTTCCTGAGATATTCAAGAAAGAATTTTTCTGGAGCGACCATGGTTACCATAGCAACCAACCTAACAAATCATGAAAGCCCTTCCAAAGACCTTTCATATGAGTCAAACATCAAGTGTTTATCATAAGTTTCGCGTTTTGCAGCATGGCCGGAAGACTGAAGAAAAAAAAAAAAAACCGCAGAGGAATCAGTGGTTGTTCCCCTACACACTGTCTCCTTGTTGCTAACAAGTGTGAGAACCCCCATTTTTTGTGAAATGGAGAATCATACATATTGCTTTTCACAAGAGAAACCATGAATTCCTGTCACCAAAGAAACAAAAACATGAAAGGAAACAAACTCATTACTGGCAAAGGCATAATGCAATCTGCAACCTCACCAGTAGATGGCACCAAATCCTTCACACTGTAGCTTTAAGCAAAAACTAATTGAAAAAGTCCATGGTGTTAAATAAATTAAAAGTGGTAGAACTGACTCAAAATCAACACTGATGCACCAAGTTAAACAAATCAATCAGATGTTACAATCATCTTTAGGAACGTGTTTTCTTCTGTACACAACAGTGCTCCTTTGAATATGCCGACACGTGGAAAGCTGCACCGGCGTGACTGGCATAATCCATATTTTACAGGATTGGCACAGGAAAATAAAGAGCCAGTATATGAACTGATCATAATTAATGCTTGACCTTGCTTTGTTCTGCTAAAACTTATAATCCAGATTGATTAAGCAGTGTAATGACTTCACTGTTCTCTGGACGAGGCAATCATTGGAATACAACAACTCTGTGTGGATGCAAAGTCACATCCACTTGAATATGCGAGGGGGGGTGTCAGAATTATTTCCTTAAAGTGCAAAAACAGAAGGCTCTTATTCATGAGATCACTTGTACTTATTCATGCAGGCCTGGCTTAGTCGTGAAGCTGCATTACAGCAGTGATGTGCTTCCAACTCCAAATATTACACATGTTCCTGTCTGGAGACTTCTTCTTTCCACAGTCCCCCTCATTCACACACATGTACTCAGTCTTGCCCCTTCTCTCCAGAGTGTATCTCCACCTCTCCAGGCTAGTCTCAACCTGCTCTCTACTCTTTCTACAGATCACGATGTCATCTGCAAACATCATAGTCCATGGAGACTACTCTCTGATCTCATCCGTCAACCTGTCCATCACCATTGCAAACAAGAAAGGGCTCGGAGCCGATCCTTGATGTAATCCCACCTCCACCTTGAATGTATGTTTCATTCCTACTGCACATCTCACAGCTATCACACTGTCCTTGTACATATCCTGCACCACCCTCACATACTTCTCTGCCACTCCAGCCTTCCTCATACAGTACCACAATTCTTCTCTTGGCACCCTGTCATATGCTTTCTCTAAATCCACAAACACACAATGCAACTCCTTCTGGTCTTCTCTGTACTTCTCCATCAGCACTCTCAGTGCAAACATAGCATCTGTAGTGCTCTTTCTCAGCATGAAACCATATTGCTGGTGACAGATCTTCACCGCTTTTCTAAGCCGAGCTTCCACTACTCTTTCCCTTAACTTCATGCTGTGGCTGATCAACATTATGCCTCTGTAGTTACTGCAGCTCTGCACATCACCCTTATTGTTAAAAACCGGAAGCAGTACAATTCTTCACTCCTGAGGTATCCTCTCACTTTCCAAGACAATCTGGTTACAAGCTCCACTGCTGTCTCTCCTAAACATTTACATGCCTCCACTGGTATGTCATCTGGACCAATTGCCTTTCCACTCTTCATCCTCTTCATAGCTGTCCTCACTTCATCCTTACTAATCTGTTGCACTTCCTGATTTACTCTCTCCACATCATCCAGTCTTCTCTCCCTCTGATTTTCTTCATTCATCAGCTCCTCAAAATACTCCCTCCACCTTCTCAACACTCTCCTTGCTTTTCAGCACATTTCCATCTGCATCCTTTATCACCCTAACCTGCTGCACATCCTTTCCAGCTCAGTTCCTTTGTCTAGCCAATTGGTACAAGTCCTTTTACTCCTTCCTCAGTGTTCAACTTCATGTACAGCTCACTATATGCCCTTTCCTTAGCCTTTGCCACCTCTCTTTTCATCTTATGCCGCATCTCCCTGTACTCCTGTCTACTTTCATCATCTGTCCAACTCTCCCAATTCATTTTTGCCAACCTCTTTCTCCTTATACTTTCCTGTACTTCTTCATTCCACCACCAAGTCTCCTTGTTGTCCTTCATCTGTCCAGATGTGACACCCAGTACCTTCCTACCTGTCTCCCTCACCACATCTGCGGTAGTTGTCCAGTTGTCCAGAATCACTCCACCTCCATCCAGTGCCTGTCTCATCTGCTCCATGAATTTCATAAAACAGTCTTCTTCCTTCAGCTTCCACCATCTGATCCTTGATTCAGCTCTCACTCTCTTCCTCTTCTTCACCTCCAAAGTCATCTTACAAACAACCATCCGATGCCGTCTAGCTACGCTCTCCCCTGCCACCACCTTGCAATCTCAAGTTTCTTTTAGGTTGCATTTTCCACATAGGATGTAGTCCACCTGTGTGCACCTTCCTCCACTCTTATACAGCACCCTGTGCTCCTCCTTCTTAAAATAAGTATTCACAACAGCCAGTTCCATCCTTTTTGCAAAATCCACCACCATCTGCCCTTCCACATTCCTCTCCTTGATACCATATCTACCCATTACTTCCTCATCACCTCTATTGTCTTCACCAACATGCCCACTAAAGTCTGCTCCAATTACCACTCTTTCATCCTTGGGTACACCTCATCTAATTCACTCCAGAAATCTTTCTCCTTCATCTCGCTCCCTACCTGTGGGCATATGCATTGATGACATTCATCATCACCCCTTCAATTTCCAACTTCATACACATCATCCTGTCAGAGACTCGCTTAACCTCCAACACATTCTTAATGTACTCTTCCTTTAGAATGACCCCAACACCATTTCTCGTCCCATCCACACCATGATACAACAGTTTGAACCCACCTCCGATGCTCCTGGCCTTACTTCTCTTCCACTTGGTCTCTTATATGCACAGTATGTCTACCTTTCTCCTCTCCATCATATCAGCCAACTCTAACTTTACCAGTCATACTGCCAACATTCAAAGTCCCGACTCTCACTTCCACACTTCTAACTTTCATCCTCTCCCGCTGCCTCTGGACACGTTGTCCGCCTCTTCGTTTTCACCCAATAGTAGCCCAATTTTCCACTGGCACCCTGTTGGACAACAGCACCGGTGGCAGCTGTTGTTAATGCGGGCCTCGATCTGGTATGGAAATTCGATTTGTGATCTATATATTTGGTTTGGCAAAATTACACCGGATGCCCTTTCTGATGCAATCCCACTCATTTATCTGGGTTTGAGACGTGCACTCCGAATGCACTGGCTTGTGCACCCAATGTGGCTGAGATTTGACAAAATTTCTGGTTTATGCCCGTCTTATTTCTACCCGTCTTATATACCTGGGCTTGGGACTGACACTCAGAATGCACCGAGATGCGCTCAGAAAAAGCTACAACCACCTAGTACTGATCACTGAGCAGCATCATGTCAGCTGGTGCAACTATGGGTGGTTTCATGCCTTGCTCAAGAAGACCCCAGAGGAATTCCTCTGCAGGGGGTTCAGTGCATTTTTTAGTTGTTTGGTCCAACATCGAAACAGTGACATTCTGATGTGAAGCTTAGTTCTCCAACCTTCAGGCTACAGCCGCCCCATTAAATAAGAGTCTCATTAGTCTCTGTCTGTTTGCTGCTGTTCCACTGTTTTCTAGTGCAGTGCTGCCGATATGAACTTGATATATGACTAGGCTACAAACAATAGTCTAAAAATAGAGCTGACAACTTTGGTCTGTGAGCGTCGTGTGTTTGTACTGATTTAGACTGTACCCATGAGTGTGCATGCATGTGTGAGAGCTCAAAGTTGCATAGCAGTCCCTGGGGTTCTAGGACTAGGATATTGAAAAGATAGCCAGAATTAAACGTGCTGTTCTATGGGTTTGTTTTCATCTACTTCTTCTTCTGATTATATTATGCTCAGGATGCCACTTTTATATATAAATTTCTTATTACTAGGGTATTGGCAAAATATTGTCCTTAACTTCTCGAAGAACAACTTGGCAATAACATTGGAGTCCTTCTTTCGAAAATAAATACAGTATGTGAGTACATTGCTAAATGTTTAACTACATGTTCAACTTCACTAAGCCCTCGTTTAATTTGGCTGTCTGCCATTTCACTGTGGGCAGGTAATGGAGATCTGGCTTGCACGAGCTTGTATACTGGGAGCAGTAATCCACAGTTTTATTTTGTTTTGGTTTGTCAGTTTGGCTCCCCTCTGAATAGCAGTGATACCCTGGGTGATTTTTTTTATTTTTACACAAGGACACTAGCAATCATTTTGGAGACCTGCCAACATTATGAAATTGTTTTCATGTAGTAATTATCAATATTTATGCAGCTTGGTGTCCAATCTGGGAAGAAGGAGGGGGTGTTTTATATAATAATAATAATTATTAATATTATTTTCAGTAATGATTTGAGTGCAGAATGCCAAATTTTTTTGGAATGTCCAAATCAGGTTTTTTTTTTGCCCCGATCTTAAGCCGAGTCATTTAATATTGAGTATCTGCCGATACCGAGTCCTGATCCGATGCATGTACACTTGCACAGAACAGAATGCAAGCACACTGAAGTCAATCCATTGTATATGCTTGTCACTTCAACAGCTCTGCCATGTATTAAGAAAAAAAAAAATCCAAGCTGCTTCTTAATGTTTGTATTAATTAATTTATTTAATTTTAAAAAACATAGATTTTTTTTTACATGGCTCATCAATTCCATTCAGCCCACAACTGTAGTAGTAAAACTAGGACACTCAGAGTAATAGTGATTGAACGATGTTTTACTTGTTAAAAATACATTCATTCACATTGTTATTATTATTGGTGTCTTTGTATGTGAAAAATCTCTTTATAATGTCTTTAAAAGTGGATCTTTACTCTAACGGGGGGAGGGGTGGCCCTTTCGACCCCTCACCCCTCTGGCTACAAACCTGTTCTGTCTCTGTAAACAGGAGAAAAATTCTTTTTTTTTTGTTTGTTTTTTGGAACTCGCTACCTGATTGGCCGGTAAGAAGGGTATATCATATGCACCGTCCATCCCAAACAGACTTGGTGCTTATTTGAAGCAAAGGAAAGTGAAATATGTTTTTAAAACTGGCACTGTGGCAGCACTGAGCACTGCCCATTATCGGTTCTGGGTTTATGAAACAGCAAGACTGACACGCACCGTTGATGATCTGAGTGAATAAAATAGATTTGTTGTGTATTTAAAGCAAATGATAGTGTTAAAGTGCTTTTAAAAGGTGCACCGCCGCTCTGTCGTGAAGCAGCAGCAGCCATGACTCTCTGTTCGGTCAACTGGCACCGCGCTTAGAAAGTGAAACAGAGGGAACGTACACTTATTTGGTGACTCAAGTTTAATTTATCCGATACCGATCAATCAAAAAAATGCTGTGATCTGGCCGATTCTGATCACATTCGATCGGAACAGGACATCACTACAAATTTTTAATCGGAAAATTCATTTTCTCATTCATATCAATGTTTGTTCAAGAGGTGATTTTAAGGTCTTGGTCACTTATTAGGAATGCTTGTGCACCCGCCTATCTTGTAGAACTTATGCAGCCTTACGTGCCTTCTCTTGCCCTGCAGTGCCATGATGTCGGCTTACTTGGAGTTCCTAGGGTTATAAAGAAGTCAGCAGGATTTAGAGCTTTTGCATATCGCGCTCCTACGTCGTGGAACTGTTTGCTACTTGATATAAGTAAGTCAACTTTGGTTGATTCTTTTAAGGCTCATCTTAAAACATTTTCTGTTCCCTATAATAAGTTTATGGTTTTACCCTATTTTAGATATATTTATTGGCATGTGTTACATGATTTTATTTGGTGTTGGATTTTAATTTGTACTTGTGGATGTTTACGTTTTGTAACTTTATTGCTATGTTTTGAATGATCAATTATTGTTATTATTACATTGCAGACCAACATTAAAGCTTATATAATGGTTCTTCCATAATTCAATAAATACAGTAAGAGTAATACTGCCATAAATACAGATTTGGTTACAATTACTTTGTAATGTATCCTTATAATAACCTTATTAGTATAGCACTTTCAGGTTCCTTGAATGTGTACTTTTTAACGTACAGCAAAACTGCAACTACTGATTATTTTCATATGAGAATATTTGACTGACTTTCTTTGCAGTTAATCAAGTAACCCTACAAGGCTGTTGATAACTGTAACATAAGATGTCAAAATGATATCTAGGCTCCTGTTCTCATTGAAGAAAGAAAGGGGCTCTGGTCTGCCTGAAATTACTGTCAATCAGCTGAAAATTACTTTTATCGTGACAAAAAAGTATTACAATGTGCACAGACAAATCAGCATTTTATCCAATTCTATGCTGTGCCTTCAAATGTCCAGCATATTCTGAAAACACTATTTTGTCAAAATATGCTAAAACAGTAGCTATACAATTGCATTAGCTTGCTACTTGCTAATCTTAGCCACGAGCATTAGCCTCAAACTTTGAGAGGCGGTCTATCAAACCTTAATTTTGCAAAAAATATGAGTATCATGAACATGCTAAGTATAAGAGGCATCACAGATCACAGGGTTATAAGTGTCTAAGTGGTTTGAAAAGTCTTTATATGATCGATCACTGTTATTGTTTCTATTCCACTTTACCAGTGTGCACCGGCTGTTATGCAAAACATCTCTGGTAGCAGGGCGCGGGAACAGATGTTCATTTAGTCAGTTGGTGTCATTCGGTGACACATTTTGCCATTTTGTAATGACATTTATTTATATTTCTTTGGAATGAGTGTGACTGCTAGTTGTATTTCATCCCTGGATCCTGAAGTTTGTCAAAGATATAAGGAAAAGCTCAAAGTAGTGACGTCATCGTGACCGATCGTATCCATGTTCTCATCATTTCTGACTATATGGTCAATAGTCAGCATGTGCATCACTGAACACTGCACTCAGTGCTTTGATGTGTAGCAGCTCAGTGCATGGCATGATTTCTCAAAGCAAAGAGTGCAAAATGCCTCAGCGATTTTTATTACTCGAATTAACAAAGTTCCTCGAAGAGTTGTTTCAGCCGCGCAGTACAGCCACGTGGATCAAAGCATCCGCCAAATGGCATGAGGCTGTATGGTATTTGACTCTGGGGTTAACAACTACAACAGTAAGCCGAGGATCAGAGAGAGAGAAGACAATTCCATCCTAAGCGCGTCTGCTGGTGAGAACAGTTGCTCACTGTTGAGTAAGCCTGTTGTCTGTCTTTATTCCACTTACTGGGATTCAGAGCTCTGCATTCTGTTGCCCCAACGCTGCCATTAATCTCAACTCATTCACGTGTGCTTCATGTGTGCCGTGTTTGTGCAGGCAATTCCTCCCAACGCCGTGTGAATGCAAACTAGGCAGAAAGAAACCCTTACGTTGCACAGGAGGAAAAAATTGCCATCGAGAAAATTGCGTGAGCCCAGCTGATGACATTGTGATATCAGTCTGGACAGACGGGTGTGAGAAACCTGGAATTCAACAGGGGGAGAGAAAGGCTGCATTTGAATGAAAGGGGATCTGCTTTAAAGCCAGTGTAATGGTTGGAGACGGCCTTAATCCTCCCGCTGGCCAACTCTGGCTCATTTTTCGAACGTTTCTAATGAAATCAGCTCCTGGAGTCACAAGCACTTACAGGACAAAATTACAATCAATTATGGAAGAAATTCACAGCTCAGTGATGTGGTGAGCTGCACACAGAGAGGTGCATAACCTCTGTCCAAATAAATCCTATACATTAACTCCATGGGTAAAAGGAGGAAGGAGCTCCAAGGAGGTCAATCTAGCCCACAGGCATAGCTGGCAGCCCCATACTTCACAATATGCATGTCTTTTATGTCCATTTGGACAATTTATTTCCACATTTTCCATCTATCCCTGCTCTGCCAAAAGCTAATAAGCTGATTCAGGTGTGCTCAGCCAATCAAGAGCTAACAGACAGGTAGCCAACAGATAGGGGGTCCCTGAGGACCAAGGTTGGGAACCACTGCGTTAAACCATCATTAATTATCTGAAGAAGAGGTAAGTCCTTTATAGGCCCTGATTACTGTTGTTACTGGTTCTTATGCCTGGATACCATAGCATGAAGCAGATGAGAGAGTGCGACTTCCCCTGGACGGGATGCCAGTCCATTGCAGGTTACTTCCCCAGCCAGTACCCATTTACAGCAGGGTTGACGAGGACTGGAGTCATGAGGTTGGAGGGAAAAAAGGTCCAAGACTTCAGGGTCCTGGTGCTTCCTGTCTTAGTGTATGGTTGTGAGACTTGGGACACTAACTAGTGACCTAAGGCAAGGACTTAAGAGTACTTAGGGTTCTTGGTTTTTTCGGAAGATCCTTGGGATCCTTTGTGTCAAACGAATGGATACTTAGGGAGACTCAGATGAGGAGCATCACTTGCATTGTGAGGGAACACCAGCTATGACATTTTGGCCATGTGGAACGTTTCTCTCAGTGCCACAGTGTTGAGGTCCCAGGGGACGCCCGTGTTTCACCAAGCCAAAGCAGACTACTTTCGAGAGGTGGGGATGGACTGGTTGTCTGCCTGGGTGGGTGTCATCCAGGACTCGGGGTGGGTTCTGTGGTGTGGTGGATGTGCCAGCGCATATTTATAGATCTGACCTGATCTGGGTTGAGATGATGCAGGTGAAGTGTCTTGTCCAAGGACACAGACTTGCAGCATGACCAGGAATCAAACCCAGGTCTCTATATTGGTAGCACGACTCCTATACCACTGAGCTACCAGCTCTGCACTGGTGATGATCTTTTTAAATTAACAGAGACATCCGCAATCATTTTGACAACTGTGATTTGTTGCTGAAATTCATTTCTTCCAGAATAGCTGGATTCCAGGTTGTACAACTTTAGAATTGCTGAACTGTGCGCTATCCTATTTAAAAACGCAATACTTGCATTCTTTTCAGCTGGCGGAGTTTACATTAAAAAATTCTGCTCTTCCGTGACACCGTCAGTATCGGGAAAGCTTGAAGTTTGCAAAAGTTTCTGGATGACTTACTTACCACGGCAAACATTTGCTTTTAGAATTACAGGAATAAAACAAGAGAACAGAAGACGAGAAAAGGAAGGGTTAAAGAATGAGATGGAAGCGGAAGCTGAGCGAAAAATGACTTATCTTACCTTCAAGCACTGTAAGCTTGGCGCTGGTGTTGATCTCGCCGACACTGTTGGCTGCCGTGCACTCGTAAATGGCTTCATCTCTGTGTGTGCGCAGCGGCTGGATCCGCAGCACCGAGCTCGCGCCGTCATCAAACTCAATCACCTACAAGATCCAGAGGAAAGCAAAGGGCACGGAAGGCATTTTTAAGGGCGTCTTTTCACAGGATTCCACATATAAATGACATTTATATCCAGTTGCAGATTGCTGTCGTTTCGTGTGCGCATTTCTGAGCGTGCACGTGTCTGAGCGTGCGCACGTCAAGCATGTGCAGCTCCGCCACTTTCTCAAAGCCTGTTTTCCCGACTGCCTGCAAAATGAGTCGGTCTCACAACAAATGGTTCATGTTGTAAATTATCGGCAATTGTTCCGGGAATACAAAGAAGCCCCTATCGTGTTTTGAGTTTGAGAAAATATACCCAAAAGCGTTGTCATGTGGTGCAGATCATATCCAGGGACCGTGGCGACTATCAGAGATGATCAGGAAGGAATACAAACCAATATTACCCCTCGGCACCGCTGCTACACTGCACCACACACCAAACACTGTCGAGGAATAGTGTGAGATCCCACCTAAGGCGCTTCCCTCTGTTCATACGGGTTCAAAAAAGACAGAGGGAAAACAGAGAAAGTAATACATCAAGGCGATGTACGGTCAGAGATGGTAGAGCCGAGGAACAGAAGGGGGAAGGACGAGGGCATGAACAGATTGAAAGAGATGAAGTGGACTATATAAATCAAGATGGAAAAAGATTAAAGGGAGGGGAGGACTGTCTGGTCTTGCTTGGAGAGGAGACGGGTTGGTGTGACGTTCGGTAACAGGACAATTGATTGTGTGGACTTTGTGTATATGTTGTTTCGAGTACACACCTCAAAGCGCTGGGAGCTGACTTTCTTGCCTTTCTTCATCCAGGTGATTCTGGGTTTGGGCTCCCCGGTGGCCTGGCACACAAACGACGCGACTCCGCCTGAGATGCCCGTCTGGTCCTCAGGGGATCTGGTGAAACTTGGCACGCCTGAGGGAGAAGCGAAGAAGGGAAAGGGCCCGGGAGAGGATGATAGTAGTGAAAAAGAATGAGAGAAAGGCAGAAACAAAAAGAGAGGAGGACGTCAGACGGAAAGTGTCAGAGAAAAATAGGATGGGGGAAAAAAAGGAAGAGAGACAAAGAGGGAGAGGGCGTTAATGCTTTGGACCAAACATGTCACAGTGAGGATATCGCTTTCTCCACACAAATAAGAAAGCCAATAATATTGTTGCTGCAAACACCTGGAGCCCAGCTCCAAGAGAGGTGGGTGTTTGAGGGCCTGGCTGTCACTGTGCTGTGTGGAATTCCTTACATTTGTTTTGGTGCATCATTTGTGTGTGTGTGTGTGTGTGTGTGTGTGTCACGCACAGGCAACAAAGTTGCATTGTTATCACTGATCATGGGGGTGGGGTTCAACAAGGCCTGGTGGCAAATATGAGATAAGCAAATCACACAGACACCAGAGCAGGAGTTAAATTGAAACTGTCTGACAGACGATTGTAAACGTTGGCTCAGGCACTGTCGCTTAAAAAACCCCTACATTCTGGCAGGTGCTCAGGTTTCCAACAGCAATGTTTGGCTGGGGTATTAAAACCGTGTGCCATGTCCCAAAATCCAAACGAGACTGCTGTATTTTCATTATGCACCCGCTCCATGAGGTCCTACATAATGCATGCTTAGAGGAAGGCAGACCTGCAGTGTACGACCTCTTAAAACACCTCTAACTGTTTTCTCTGTTTGCCTTCGGGGTGTTTTCATCGAGCACACACCCATTAACATTGTGCATTGGACAAAGCGGCGTAATTTAGTGTTGGCCTGTCTAAATTGGCATGATGCGCACACCTTGCCTTTGTGCTACGTCTGGCGTGCTTTGCGCGTAATTTACAACCCCAGACATGCAAGTCTGGCATCAACAACACAATGCCCTTACTAAAAGCTTTGTCGGCTCGTGTTTCATCTACAAAGTCATTAAAGGGAAGGTGGGGAACACCTAGACCGCAGCAATGACGAGCAGGCTGCCCTGTGAAGGCACTCACAAAAGGGTGACTCATACCGCCAGATGCCAGCCTTCCCGAGCTGAGCACACACTTGGGAAAATTCCAGCACTGACGAAAACTCTTTCTTGTCTTTATAAATATGTTAGAATAAAACATTGTTGGGATGAGGTCGAGGGGATCAGTATCGAGCTCTTTGTGGTGCGGAATGACCCTTGAATTAGCACCTTCTCATCTCACAGTTACATCATCACGCTCGAGCCCAGCTTTAGAGGGGTTAGTGCTGTGAGACAGAGGGACTTCAGTGTGGTAACTCGGCAACATGCAATGGTGGGACAAGACAAACATGGTTCCGATAAATTTTGCAGAGTAAAATTGACTCTGCGGGTGTACATTTGGTCCCACTCAACTCAATTCACTTTATTTATATAACTACAAATCATAAGTTGCGGCAAAGCGCTATATACAAGTAAGGTCTAGACTTTAACCATCCCATGAGCAAACACATTAATCGCAATGGGAAAGAAAAACCCAGGAATCGTTTTTTTTGGGGGGGGGGGTTTACAGGAAGAAACCTGAAGCAGAGTAGACTCAGTGGGGTGACAATCTACATTCAACTCTATTAAACTCCTGTGTGCCTGCATCCTTGTAACACATCAGGGTCCCCAAGTGTGGTGCAGGGCTGCTGAAGTTGGAGGGTGAGCTGAGATGGTTCTACTCTGGGTTCCACTGCACTGCAAGGTGTATTTGAAGATTATCGTATTAATGAAATCTATTGGAGTTGATCACCTTGATTTAACACTATGACAGAACTCTACGATAGAGCTGATTGAACACTATTTGGAACAGGACCAAATGTACTCACTACAGTCGAT
>OMMV01018503.1:4897-29055 GCA_900302635.1 Chatrabus melanurus
GTCGCTCCAGCGGGGGAACATAGAAATACTGTCCGTCCGTCCGTGCGTGCGTCCAGGTGATACGCGGTACTCGCAATAACTCTTGCTAGGTTGAGTGCACGGCCACCAAATTTGTACCACAGATGCATCCCATGGAGGTCTTGGATGAGGTTTGATGATGAGTGACTTTGACCTACTTTCCAAGGTCACAGAGCAAAAAAATAAAAAAAACCAACAACAACAATAACAGCACTCACAATAACTTTCCATACATTTGGTGCATGAACACCAAATTTGTACCACTGATGCATCCCATACAGGTCTTGGATGAGTTTGACGATGAGTGACCTTAACCTACTTTCCAAGGTCACAGAGCAAAAAAAACCCAAAAATAACAAAACTTGCACTAACTTTCCATACATTCAGTGCGCGGCCACCAAATTTGTACCATAGATGTAGCCCATGAAGGTCTTGGAGGAGCTCAATGATTAGTGACCTTGACCTTTTTTTTCTCCAAGGTCACAGAGCAAAAAATCTGAAAATAATAGTACTCGCAATAACTCTTGATAGGTTGAGTGCACGGCCACCAAATTTCTACCATAGATGCATGCCATGAAGGTCTTGGAGGAGCTCAATGATGAGTGACCTTGACCTATTTTCCAAGGTCACAGAGCAAAAAAACAACAATAACAGCACTCACAATAACTTTCCATACATTCGGTGCATGACCACCAAGTTTGTACCACAGATGCATCCCATGGAGGTCTTGGATGAGTTTGATGATGAGTGACCTTGACCTACTTTCCAAGGTCACAGAGCAAAAAACCCCAAAAATGACTGTACTACATGTGGTACTTGCAATAACTTTCCATACATTCAGCACACAGCCACTGTGCGACGGGGGACACAAGGCCTTTGGGCCAATATCCCTTACTTCTTTCAGTTGCATTCTTGCTTGTTAACCTGAGGCTGTGCACAGATGAGGGAACCCCTGTGGTCCCTTTCTTTCCCTAATATTCTTTTTGTGTCACAGAATTTTACTTACTGTGACCTCTTAGATTGATCTCACAACCCCCCCCCCCACATGGACTTGAGCTGACTTTTTGTGATTTTGTCCTGCTGTGTGCGTGTATCTTGCCTGTTGAGAAGGTTCCAGTTACTGAGCTTCTGCTGTGTGGAGTTTGCAGGGATGTAGTTGTGCAGGTCAACGAGCTTTGGGAAGAAATATTTGACAACCTCAGCAGCCATCACTACAGAGGAATCAGCCGAGAAGCACAGTCAGCGTGCATGGCAAAAAAAAACAAACAATCGACATAAACTAGTTGATTGTAGCCGGAATATCATTCCATAGCCAGGATTAGCAGCCGAGGCTAAACAAGCAAACTACCTCCGTCACTGAAGTCTCTTGTAATGTGTCTTTTTGGCCGGGAGAGTGGCATTTTGTCGATCCACGCGTACAAATCCTGCAGCTCCTCTTCACTCAGTTGTCGAGCCATCGTTTTAAAACCCACATCAGTTCGTACAAGATGCTGATTTACTGAGCTAACTTGTTAGCTTCGCTCCACAACAGGTTGTTTACGGCCGTTGCTATGCGACCGGTAGTTACCAACACAGCTGAGAAAAAAACATCTGCACCGTTGGATGGTAATTATTCGCTTTTATTATGATCAGTACCCCAAATTTCACATATTAAACAAAAAGAAAATAAATAGCAATTTAATTTTCATAAGCTTGCAGACAGACAACGTCATCAAGTGACATTCACTCATAAAATGTGCAATATAAAATTACAATCGTGTCAACACGTCACAGTGCCAGCACCTTTTGTACAATGCAGTTTTATTTAATCATGTCTTTTACGGATTTTATTGTTATTATTCAGCATTTTCACGATGAGAATCACAATTTCAGCTCAGTGTGATTGACAGATCAACACGGATGAGATGTGAATAAAGTAAACTTTTGCATGTACTAATTTAAAAAATGCTATTATAATTTAAAAAACACTTCATAAAATCTGAATTATAATCTTAATAAAAAGCCATCAAAGTGCTCATGTTGTTGCCACTTTTCAAAATCCCTTAACATTAAGATTTCTTACAAAAGCAGTACCAAAGCCGTGTGAAGGAACAGGAGTTAGTAAAACAGCGTAAATAGTGCAATTGCTTTAAAAAAAAAAGTTCACATCTCCCAGGATCAAGGCAGTTTGCGTTTTGAAATCAAAATTTATCATCATGGCAGTGCAGCCGTTTGTCATTAGCACGCGGGTTGAATCAGTCCCAGCCTGAGTCAGAATGACAAATCGGATTTGTCACCTATTGTTGGTCCTTCGGTGGGACCCACAGTAATACAGACAAACTTCTCCTGAGAGGATCCTCAAGGTGGGACAACAGGATCAAGGCAAGAGGGTTTCAGTGTTTATAACAGGCTGAATTATTCCTTCTGTCATCTGGTCCTGTTGATGGGCATCAGGGCGGCTCTCCCTGCAAGCTGCAAAAGCCAACAAAGGCTGTTAGTACACTTTGGAGTAACTGCTCTAAGTATAATTTCAAATTCACATCTCTACAACCCAAAGCACAGTCAACTCCCTAAGTAGTTGGACAGTGATGCAATTTTAGTATTTTACCCTCTGTACACCAACCTTAACCGAACCCTATGGAATTACAGCCATTTTACACAGTCCTGGAGGCCATAAGTAATTGGATAAACTTTATATAATGATTATTTTTTTAAACAAATCATTACTTTTACAGCCAGTTTTCTTTAGACGTGTTATAGGATGGATACATGAACATGTCCAAGTCCATGAATATGTCTTGGACTTCATTTACATCAATCATTAAGAAATACAAACAGTATGGTACTGTGTGGCAAATCTGTCTGGAGTAGGTAGTTCTCAAACACTGAGTGTCCGTGCAAGAAGGAGACTTGTGAGGGAAGCCACCAAAACACCCACACCCCTGTGAGGGAGTTATATGGTTCTGCAGATGTGATTGGAGAAACTAAGGAGAGTGCATGACCTCCTTATGGCTCCTTATGGCTTCATCACCAACCACAGCTGGAGTGGCAAAGAGAAGGATTTTCATCCAAGAAAACAGATCAAATCTAGGCTCAAGTCTCCCATGTGCCTTCTGGCTAAGTGAAGCTGAAATTTCACTTTATTAAAGAAAAGCCTTCTCTGTTTCACTCCACCATGAAGCTGTACAACTGGTGATTCAACAGAGGAAAAAAGATGCACTATGCAGAGTTTCTCCAGTCACAGAAGACTATAACTCTTTCAGAGTTGTCATGGGTGTCTTGGTGGCTTCCCTCACTAGTCTCCTTCTTACACAGTCACTCAGCTCATGAGAACTGACTACTCCAGACAGATTTACCATACACTACCATACTGTTTGTATTTCTTAATGATTTATATAAATGAAGTCCAAGACATATTCAGTGACTTGGAATTGTTCATGTATCCATCCCCTAATTTGTCAAAAGAAAGTGTCTATACATGTGATGATTTGTATTAGCAATAATTAATTTGTCCAATTACTTATGGCCTCTGAAAATGGAGGGACTGTGTATAAAAATAGCCGTAATTCTTCAGTGGTTAATGCGATATTTTTGTTAAACCCCCTGAATTAAAGTTAACAATATACACTACAAGTAAACCTTGATTGTTTATTTTAAACTCCATTGTGGTGGTGTACAGAGATAAAATTACACTTTAAAATTAAACTTGTGTCATTGTCCAACTTCTTATGGACCAGACTGCACATACTGCATAAACACTTTGGAAACGAGACTACACACTGTTTAAATGTGACCAATAAAAGGTTACTGACTCAGTAACACCAAGCCACTGCTTTTCCATTATACAATTATGTTGGGACACTGGCCCAACCACAGCCGTCTTTATAATTGTGAATGCCTCAAATAACACCAAGAATGTCTGAATGCCAGCTGCCAGGATCTGCTCTCTGAATACGTACCAGCTGAGTGTGCTGCAGTGGAGACGGCACTGCAGACGGCTTTGGCTTTGTTGGAGGCACTGGAGGCTTTGGCTTCATGAGCTAAGTCAGAAACAGTAATGCAAAAATGATTAAATGTGACGTGCGCTTTTGTGTGAAAATGACAAGAGATGACTAGCACACAGTCCAGCAGGCGATCTGTGATACTGTAATGTCTTACTGGTTTTGCTCCAAGTGGGGGCAGAGGTCTGGATGGAGGTAGGGGTTTGGACTAACAAAAATAGAACAAAAATCAAAGAAACAATTAATGTCCTATTAATTATAACAAACAAAAATTGACAAGAAGTGCTTTCAAATTTTCTGAAAATCTTCACCTCATAAAAGGCTGGTTTGCTTGGAACCAAAGACGGTTGCATGAATGGCCTTGCAACCTACAGAAAACATTTAAAGATTGGTTCAAATACTGGCGAGACATCAACTGTAATACAGCACAAAACATGAAATTGGGTTACCCGTTCGATCTTTGATGGCTGAGGCACAACTGGCATTTTCTTAGGTGGCTGAAAAAGGGAGCAAAACCAAAACTTATGTATCCATTTGAAGACATAAACCTTATTTTGTTTCTTTTTGCAATTATAACCTACTTAACTTAAAAAAAAAAAAAATAGCACCTGGACCTCCATAAAATTCAGTGCATTGCACATGGGCACCACTAAGCTGCCCTAAACATCTAAGTATATGAAGACCTGATCTCAGGTACTAACTGCAGTTACCCAAAATTGTTATGTCTATCTTACAGAGGTCAAAGTCTACAACTCTGTGGTGCAAAGACAGTTACAATGAATTGTACTATAATTTGAGAAACGTTTGTTTGTTTGTTCTACTACTCCTCCAAGGTGCTTGGGCCAATTTCCACCAAACTTGCTGTGTGCTTGTAGGTTGACCCCAAAATTGCCCTTAAGGTGTTTGTTTTTGCAATGGTCAAGGTCATTGCGGTTAAAGGTCAAAATTATGAATTTTTTTTCACTCCAATGTCTGCTAAACTTGGCACACATATGTAGGTGGGTTCTGGAATTGCCAAGGCGACATCAAATTTACCAAAGGAAAATCACTGGGGTCCGGGTCATTGAGGTCATAGGTTAAAATGTACGTTGTTCACTCTGATTTGCACCAAACATGGCATACATATGGAGATGGGTTCTGAAATTGCCCGGGTGAGGTCAAACTTGCCAAAGGTCAAGCATTGGGGTCAAGGTCATATTTGCCTGTCTGTTTCTTGGCCTACTCCTCCCAGGTGCTTTTGCTAATTTCTACCAAACCTGGCATGTCAGTGAAGGTTGGCCCTGAAATTGCTTTAAAAAAATTTATACTGGTAGAGGTCAGTGTCAAGGAATTTGATTTTCAACCTGATTTGGACCAAATGTGACCCGATTTGGAGCAAATGTGACACACCAATGATTGACCAGAGGTCAATGATTTGGGTGAAGGTCTAGGTCATTGGGGTCATGTCAGATTGCATAGCCATTACTGTCTTCATGCTATTACCTAGTATGAATCAAAATGGAATCTTACCTCTGGAGCTGCTCTGCTGGGTTTAATAACTCCAGGAGATGATCTGGCAGTAGCAAATGACAGAACTTTACAGGCTTGAGTCGCCGAGGACTCCACAAATGTAGGTTGGCTGATATGCACAGGCCGAGGACTTCCCCGTGTACTGCTTGACCGGAACAATGGGTTGGACTGTCCTGAGGTAGACTGGAGACATCTGTCAAGAAACAGATACAGGTATAGACAGGAAGGACAAACAGCTGTATCTGTATGGCAAAATGTTTAATTGTACATGCTCCAATCCAAAAAAAGTGACAAAAGTCACTAGAAACAGAAATAATTGAGCAACACGTTTTTTTTTTTACCTCTTTGTGGGGCGTCGTTTTCTCCTGTAGAACATCAAACTTCCAATGATCAGCACCAAAACCAGAAGTAAGCCGATCGCTTTTGTCACATTAAGCACCAAATTTGTCCCT
Source organism: Chatrabus melanurus (assembly GCA_900302635.1). Classification (NCBI taxonomy): domain Eukaryota; kingdom Metazoa; phylum Chordata; class Actinopteri; order Batrachoidiformes; family Batrachoididae; genus Chatrabus; species Chatrabus melanurus. The sequence continues at coordinate 10,857 of OMMV01018503.1, forward strand.
GCACAAGCACACACCGCACATAACCATTTATACGTAGATTGATTGTGGTAACATCCTAGAGGGTGGTGATCATATATCGGTATACCTGCGTAATCCATTAAATTTGTCTGTGTTCAGCACAACAGAGCACTGTTGTTTCAGAGTCCAAAACAGAGTGAAAGTGACAAAAACAGAGCATAATGGACGCACACAGCCATGTGTTCGTATGGCCTATAAAAAAAATATAAAAAGGTATGCTGATCGTCTGTTTGCAAACTCAGGAATAAAATGGGATATTGGCCTGAATGCCTTGTGCCCCCCGTCGCACAGCGGCCGTGCACTGAATGTATGGAAAGTTAATTCTCTTTGCTTTCCACTTTGCTGCTGTAGCACTGGAATTTCCCCACTGTGGGACTAATAAAGGAATATCTTATCTTACTGCCAGTACCATATGTAGTACAGTCATTTTCAGGTTTTTTTTTTGCTCTGTGACCTTGAAAAGTAGGTCAAGGTCACTCATCATCGAACTCATCCAAGACCTCCATGGGATGCATCTGTGCTACAAATTTGGTGGCCGTGCACTCAACCTATCAAGAGTTATTGCGAGTACTGCGTTTCACCCGGATGCATGCACGAACGGACAGCATTTCTATGTTCCCCCGCCGGGGCAACGGGGGGACAAAAAGTGATTTTTTGAATCTAAACAAAGTCTCCTCTTTTAAAGATTTATCTGTTTGGCTCCCCTCGAAAGAGCTGAACCATTCCGCTCTCCGTGGAATGAGTCAATGTAAAATGAACGCGAACCAACCTGCGTCTAATTTCTTCCATATAAACAAAGAATCAAACAAAACGTTTCAGTGAACAGAATGCAAAGTTAATCATTTTTTGCAGCCCTGAGTATAAACTGTACCTTTAGGAAGCTCTGACTGCTGCACATCACAGTAGGGCGGGGCCCAACCGGGGTCACAGTGACACTCCCTCTCATGGTTACAAACCTGCCGAAGACCACTTAGAGTCAGTCAAGTCGCCTTTGCTTTGCCGGGTACCGAAGTGGATAGATGTTATCACAATGCTTACCCCATGGTTGTTGCATTTGGCCGAGCAGTCCACTCCTCCATAAATTTTTATATTTTTGATATCTTGGCATCGTTGATTGTAGCAGACCTGAACAACATACAAAGATATTGTGAGAAAATGGACAGTTCACAGATTTAGTGTCAACATGAGGCTTTTTCCATACCATGTTGTTGCCACACTTTGTACCAGTAGGTACCATGCCCAAATCTGTTGGGTAGTCGTCTTCCGGGTTCATAGTTGCTTCATTGCAAGTTACTCCATTTGTGAGAGTGGTGAAAGTCTTCCTGGAGGTCACGGGGAACTCCCAGCCTCCAGAGCAAAAAAGCGTCCCACATGCCTGACCTCTGCAGCCAAAACCAACAAGGCAATGTTTCCAATAACCTGCAGTACCAAACGGTGATCTATTATGTAGGTGGACTACTATCATATGGTTACATACTGGCCCGAACATCTCTGGCTATACAAGGTCTTCCTGCAGATCCTGTCCTTGAAGAAGCAAGCATCTGCAGCTACTTCAGCATCTAAACAGGATCAAAAGAAAGCTGATATAGCTACAATATCACAATCACAGTGACCGGTCAACAGCATATTAAGCTTAAAAATTCAATTCGCTGTTGTTTTACCCGGTCCCCAAAGTCTCTTGCAATGTTTCTGACGGGAGGGACACTGCCCATTGTAGCAGTATCCTTCTCCACGACTGCAGGACAGGCCATTTTGGACGTAGGCATCCATGGGACAGACTGCAGACAGGCCGGTGCAGAATTCAGCCAAGTCACATTCTGTCGTGGTCGGTCGGCAGATGCTGCCCGTTGGTTTCAGCTGAAGGGAGGAAATGAGTTGCAGATGTACGTTACCATCCAGCACAGTATGTAGATACTGAAACATGACAAGCATCAATTAATCATCTGTCTTTTTAAGCCTGCCAACGAAAGCCGGGGGCTCATTGGCAGGCTTATTGTTTTTGCCTGCGTGTGTCTGTCTGTCTGTCTGCCTGCCTTTTAACAAAATATCTCAAGAACGCCAAGGCGGATTTCAACCAAATTTGGCACACAAGTTGCCTTTCACCCAAGGCTGAACCCATTAACTTTTGAACAGACAGGGTCACAGCATTACAAAGTGGTGAAACTTTCAAAATTTCACCCAATGCAAATAGACAGGACAATTAATTTCAAAGGACTGTAACTCCAGAAATAGGGCAGATAGACCCATGGTTACTATTGAACATTAATAGGAAGTCATTTATGGGCTTTCAAAAGGCACTATTACATTTGCCCTTGAGTGACCTTGAAGGTCAACATCAAGGTCAGTCAAACTTTGATAGCTTAGAGTGGATAAATGGTGATAGATTGGCTCATAATTACTATTAGAAATGAATAGGAAGTCATATGTGACCTTTCAAAATATACCATCAGATTTGACCTTGGGTGACCTTGAAACTCAAAATCAAGGTCACTCAAACTTTTGATTGCTTATAGTGGCTAAATGGTGCAAGATAAGCCCAGAGTTACTATTATACATTAGTAGTAAGGCATATGTGGCCTTTCTAAATATTCCATTGGATTTGACCTTGGGTGACCTTGAAGGTCAAAATCACTGTCAATCAAACTTTGAAATTTTCCCCAATGCAAATAGATAGAAAAACCAATTTCAAAAGCCTGTAACTCTAGAAATAGAGCAGATAGACCCATGGATACTATTGAACATTAGTAGCAAATATACGGGGTTTCAAAAGACACCATTAGAAATGACCTTGAGTGACCCTGAATGTCCAAGTCAAGGTCAAGCAAAGTTGAATCACTTATTGTGGCAACAAAGCCATGGGTTGCACATCCTGAGATAATATCACATAGAAACGTTATTTGGGATTGGCGGGCTTTGCACTGTCTGACTGCCTTTCTAGTTGCACCTGATTTCACCTCATGGATATTATTAGTGAGGCTGCTTCACAGAACTGATGTTGGATTGTACTTCCATAGAAACAAATGATCATGCGTCACCTACCTGGCAGTTGTGGCAGCACTCCCCCACTGCACATTGTGCCCCGGTGCTAAACTTGCAGGTAGTTGCATTGCAGCAGGGATTCTTGCATTCCTGTCAGACGAAGAAGAAGAAGTAAGTCCGATATAGGCCCTGAGGCCCATTGGTATTGCTGCTTATCCCCAGATTTCATAGTGTGAAGAGGATGAAAGTCTACAACTCCCCCTGGATGGGATGCTAGTCTGACGCAGGTTATTTTTCCAGCCAAGGCCGGTACCGATTTACTGCTGGGTGGACTGAGACAATGCATATGACCGGGTATCGAACCCAAGTTCATATATTGGTAGTCCAGTTCCTTATCCCCCGGCCTATCTAACTCTACTCTGAGCTAAAAACATTATTAAAGTCTTTTTTCAGCTTTTTATTTAATTGCAGCAAGCACATACCTCTGCGGTTCCGCAGTCACATTCTTCTCCAGGCTCGAGGAATGCATTTCCACACACGGGTCCTCCGTAGATACGATCAGTAGAGGGATTATCCAACAGACAGGCAGGGTTGACCTCTTCCAGGAACCTGCTGAGCTGCTGCTGACTGCAGCTACTGAAGAGCTCTGGGTATACCAACCTAGACAAAAAGGGGAAAAGGAACAAAAGGTAAGGAAAGGCCAACTATTGGCTTTACTCCAACAATGACAAAGGCTGAGCTTACCCAACACTGTCAGCCATGATGCAGCCTTTACTGGAACTCAAAGAGCCACAGATGCAATTTTCTGCATCATGGGACAAGCCTAGGTTGTGACCCATCTCATGTGCAATAGTAGAAGCCACTCCTATTGGATTAGCATTGTGGTCCTGGATGTATACCATATTCAAATAAATCAGTAAAACAGAATTAACATTGCATAATTACAGAAATAACTTTACATTCATGTATTGTTAATGTGCAAACACGTTTACCTCATTGACAGCTCCAGAGTTTGAGGTGCACATTGCGTTGGTATTTGCTAAGCCAACAGTTGAGCCATCAAAATCCACTCCTCTGAATTACCAAGAAAAAAAAAATGTAAACATATTTTGACATTATCTTTTGAGTGGATAGGTGAGCGGCAGCATTACGTGATGAGCTGTGCGTTGTCGTGTCTGGTCCTCTGAAGCAGGCTCTGCTGACGCCACTTCAGGAATCGAATGAGGGTCTGCTCAGGATTGGTGCTGATCTCTATCCGATCTCCTCCCGACCAGATGTCCACACCGACCAACATCACGCGCACACCCACTGGGCGATACAACTGAAACATAGCAGAGCACAGTCAGCACGAACCTCACCCTAAAACACAATGACTGTGCAACACGTAGCGAGAACAGGTTTTCAAATCAGTGGTTACGCACATGAAGGAACTAAAGAGGGACACTCCAGCAAGTGCAAAGCCCGCTACCATAGGAATACTGTATCAGTAGGGAAAGGATATTCTGCTTCATTACAGCAATCTGGGTCTGACCTTGAATATGATCAAGGGCACTCAAGGTCAAATTAGAAGTAGCATATTTCTGCCTATGATCTATCTGGCACCGTTTAGCTAACGCTCAAAGCTTGAGCGACCTTGATTGTGACCGTCAAGGTCAAACGCAATGGTATATTTTGAAAGCCCACCAGATACACCCTTAGTTTATCCGGCACCATTTAGACTCCATAGGCAATTAAAATTTGAATAACCCTGAATATCACATTCAATGTTTCTCAAGCTTTGATCATTTGTATTGGCTAAATGGTGCCAGATAGGTCTATATAGTTATTATTAGACATGGAAAGGAAGTCATATGTGGCCTTATAATATGCAACTTCTAATTTGATCTTGAGTGCCCTTGAACATGTTCAAGGGCACTCAAGGTGAAATGGTATATTTTGAAAGGACATATAGTATTATTCATGTCTAAGAGTAACCATGGAACTGTCACCTCTCAATCATGAGTTACAAGCCTTGGAAAAGTTTCCCCCTATCTAGTTGCATTGGGCAAAATTTTGACCTTGTGCTGTGACCTTGACTTTTCAACCCTGACCTTGAAAAATTTGACCGGTTCATCCTTGGGTGGGACTTAACTGATCGACAAAATTTGGTTAAAATTCCTGTTAGTTTTTGAAATATTTTGTTAACAGATACACAGACACACAACTGCAGGTGAAAACGATAAGTCCTGCGATGACTGCCCGTGGGCTTAATCACACAATGCTGCCCAGTGATTTTATCTCTAAAATCTTCACTGGATGCTGGAGTCTTTGTGCCAGAATAGTGTGACCCCCCCTGTGTTAGCTCTATCAGAGTATGCAAACTGGACTGTTTGTATGTGTGAATTTTTTCAGCTAAGGTGTAAAGATTCACAGTTAAAGTTAGATTTTTCATGTTAAAGAACTTTTCTTCCCTTTATTTTGGTTGGATTCTGGAACAGATAGTATGAGGACAGATTTTCTGGTGACGAGCGGTGAAGTGGCTGATAATGTGGCATTCCCTCTGAAAAGCTGTTACTTTGTGAAAAAAATAAAAGAATGCCTTTTCAGCTGCCAATGAAAATACACTCAATACCCGCAATGAGAGATTTAACACTGGCGTGAACTACGAGTTTGTTTCAGAATGATTTTGTTTCTTAATCGTGCCAAGGTTTGTTCGATGCACTTTTTGACAAATCAGACTGAGTTCAAATAAATACCTTATCCACGTGGTTTGCGACTTCAAGGACTCTGGCTTCCATTTTCTTCTTGCTGCTAAATTTCTTATACTGGAAATAAACATAAATTCAAATCATAATTAACAACATAAGAGATATTCATCAGGGTTAACAATAACGGTATCACTGTTTTGATAATAAACTGCAATATGAGAGAAAATCTGGTCTCCAACCTCAGTGTGGTCGACCACCACAACCAGCTCCACTGTCCTGGGTTTTCTTGTATGGCTTTTGGTCTGGGCTCTGCTTTTCTGACAAACAAAGAAAGAAGGTGGTTTTTAAATAAAAAAAGACACATGAATTGCTTAATGTCCTGCCACGCTAGAATTTTAATGGAACTTCAGCATTTGCAAACCAGCACCTAATTAGTTAATCCACATATACCAACACAACATATTAAAAAATATTCTAAATATAAAGCATGCTTGAGTTATGCATATATTAAGTATATAATAAGGGCACTAAAAGATTCTAAAATCTAATCAGCTAATCTACTCCCCAGGGGGTACCTATGGTATAAGTGTCAAGCGTCCACCATGTGACATTAACTCTTTTAAACCAGAGTGGCCTGCAGGCATGACCTGCATCCTGTATATTGAGTTTGCAACATTTTATATTTGCTATTTAAGAAGAAAATAAGTAAGTCCTATATAGACCCTAAGGCCTGTTGGTGCTGGTGTATGTCCCTGGATTCCATAGCATGAGCAGATAAGAGTCTGCAACTCCCCCTGAATGGGTCACCATTCTGACGCAGATTACCAGTGCCAATACCCACTTACAGCTGGATGGACTGAGATCATGCAGGTGAAGTGTCTTGTCCAAGGACACAGATAGGTAGCGCGATTGAGAATCAAACTCAGGTCTATATATTAGTAGCCCAACTTGTCATCCCATTGAGCTACCTGCTCTACAATGCTCTGATATTTAAGGCGGGTTTTACATTTTTAAGTGCTTGACTGTAATTCAGAGGATTTGATTGATGGGTTGATGGTCCTATCAGCTTTTGTTCAGCTATGGCAACAGGCATGGTTTCCCATGTATAAAATATGTGTCAAATGATGGGTCTGTCCATGGGACAAACAGTTGTGCAGAACGGAAAAATGTGAAGCTGAAGACAGACGAGACTTTGTTTTGCTTGTTGCAATGTGTGGAAACTGTTCTGGGAACTTTTGGGGATGTCATTTAGATGAAATTGCTAAAGGAAAAAAAAGGACATAAAGAGTTAATGAGTTATCATGTTCACCGGTGGTGGGGGTCACTTAATTTTCATTTATTTGGAAATATATGCATCAAACAACCTCCAAATTTAATCTGCTCAAATCCCGAGGAGGTATCTTGTTCCCACATGTATTATTGAGTTATCATGTTTACAAGAAAAAACTTCATTGTCATTAATAAGCAAACAACCCTAAACTAAACTAAACTAAACTAAACTAAACTAAACTAAACAACCCTAAAATATAATCAACTCATGTACTACCCAGGGGGTTTCTGTGGTGGAAGTGTTAACTGTCCACCACGTTTTGTTAATGAGTTTCCATGTATTGATAATAATCTTTTGATGACTGGTCTCTTGGTCATAAATTGAACAGTACTATGAAATATGACATTACTACAGTTCATAGCATTTTACTGCGTACTGTTCCTGCTTTAGGAATCCAACATACTAAATGATCGCAGGCTTCACAGTCGGGTGTATTTCTGTCCACGTTGTGTGTCTTTACCAGACTGCCGAGCTGGAACAGTCCAGATGGACGGGCTCCGTGATCGTAGAAAGTGGTTGTGTTTCCATGGGAACAGGAGCTTCTCTTCCTCTTCAGGTGTTTGTAGTTGTAAACTGCATGAAGCCCCTCGTCAATGTGAGTTTCGCGGCTCTGCCTGCCAGCACGCCGTCCCGCCTCGGCACCAGACAAAGGTTCAATGAGGTACAGCTGGTGCGCGAGACGCACAAACCCTCTGTGGTGTAAAAAGAAATTTAGAGGTAGGCAGAGGAAGCCACCACATCTTTGACAAATTATGTAATTATTGAAGCGAGCTCAGCTTAACTGATCATATCATTTGTCTTTATCATTCTACTACTGGCACTCGCAGAAATATGAATTTTATTGCAGTCAGGAGAACGTGCACTGATTTTTAGCAGAGATGCTGCACGCTGTGCACGGCCTTTGCTGGTTGGGTTACAGGTGAGAAAATGAATCAGAAGAACCGATTCTCAGAGGACTGGAGCTTGCATAATGCATGAGCACATGAGCCATACCTTACCCAACCATCATGGATTTAATGACAGTTCCCATTCCTTTAGGAAAACCAGTAATTAATAATTAGATCCCGACCGATATGGATTTTTTGAGGGCCGATACGATGCCGATATTAGAGAATAAAAAACCCGATATATCTGCCGATATAAGAAAGTGTTCATTTCTCACTAATTTTTACAAAATATGACAAAAAATGCCAAACATATTAGATTTATACAGAACTACAGCCGTCTGGGATCGTATTCCATTATCTTGGATTATTTTGTTCGAACAACCAACCAATGAACGTCATGCTGCCTTCAATCAGATTGTTCGTCACTGTGTCGCTTCCCTCAGAATTTGCATAACATAGATTTCTTCTCTATTTTGGCCCTGCCTATCCAGTGGCATAGCAATCACTTGTCTCATGTCACTAAAGTGCCCACTCTGACTGAAAATAAATGGCAGCTGGTCACTTTTCCCTCTGTCTCTTGTAGCTAATGTGACCAAGGGGTGATGGGGGTCCCACCCATGCTTCACAGCATTGTAAACAATGCTGTCAGACCGCCCTCTGCTGAACTAATTATGTAATGACACCATTTCCAACAGCCAAAGTGTTTTTCTACATTGTTTATTAGGCAAAATAAAAGTTTTCATAGCGGCAAAAATAACGCTGATATCAATATGTTTGTGAAAGGCTCATATCAGTCAATATTATCGGCCAACCGACATATCGGTTGGGTTCTAGCCGATACCGATATGTTTGCAGAAGGCTCATATCAGCCGATATTATCGGCCAACCAATATATTTTATCGGTCTGGCTCTATTAATAATACAGAATGAAAAGTTATTTTTCAGGTTTACTTACTTAAGCCCTGAGCACAGTCCCACGCTGGCAGAAGACTCCTCCACTCCTACAATGTGTCCATGATAGTAGCAGTGATCCTGATCAGACACCCGTCATGGAAATAAAGGAGAGATTTCAACTTACACTTTGATTTAAAATATCTCAATCATAATAATGATGGCTTTCAAAAGAGATGGAACATACTTCAATCTAAATAGTGTCTATAGTCAAAATATGACTGCAATATGAGTTTGCATAAAGTGCTGCAACATAGCTAATAATTTTACAACCCCAAATCAGAAAAAGTTGGGACGATATGGAAAAAGCAAATTTAAACAAAAAAACCTGCAGTAATTCTTACATTACTTTGATTTCTATTTCAGTTCAGACAGTATGAACCCAAGATATTTCGTGTTTTGTGTTGTCAACTTCATTTCATTTGTTAATATACATCCATTCCTGCAGCTAAGACCTGCAACACATTCCAAAAAAAGTTGGTACGGGGGCAATGAGGCCAAAAAACAAAACAAACAAAAAAAGACAACTAAATAATGGTGTTATTTCAAAAAGGTGATGTCAACAAGTGATTGTAATCATGATTTGGTACAAAAGCAGCATACATGAAAGGCTGAGTCTTTGAGGAGTAAAGATGGGCAGAGGATCGCCAGTTTGTCAACAAATGCATGAGAAAATTAATGAAATGTTTAAAAACAATGTTCCTCAAACAAAGATTGTAAGAAATTTGCATATTTCTCCCTCTACAGTGCATAATATCATTAAAGGATTCAAGGACTCTGGAGGAATTTCAGTGCGTAAAGGGCAAGGGCGCAAGCCTAAGCTGAACACCCTCAATCTCTGATCCCTCAGACGGCACTGCTTCAAAAACCATCACTGATCAATAGCTGATATAACCACATGGGCAAGGGATTACTTTGTTCAACCTTTGTCAAGCACTACAATATGGAGTTACATTCACAAATGCCACTTAAAAAAACTTTATTGTGCAGAAAAGAAGCCTTATGCTAACCTTGGCCAGAAGCGGCATAGACGTCTATGTGTTCAGGGACAGCTGGGTTGGACCATCACACAGTGGAAATGTGTACTGTGGTCAGACGAATCTGTATTCCAGATCTTTTTTGGAAGAAATGGACCATCCAGACTGTTATCAGCAACAAGTCCACAATCCATGGTCTATCATTGTATGGGGTTGTGTCAGTGCCCTTGGCAAAGGTAATTTACCCTTCTGTGATGGCAGCATTAATGGAGAAAAGTACACTGAGATTTTAGAGCAACAAATGCTACCTTCAAGATGACATCTTTTCTAGGTACGTCCATGCTTTTTTTCCTGTTCCCAATAGAGAACTTGTGGAGAATTTTGAAAAGAAAAATGCAACAATGACGACCCCGTACTGTTGCAGGAAGAACGGGACAAAATAACACCTGAAATGCGTCATCGCTTGTATCCTAAATGCCAAAATGTCTTTTAGGTGTTGTGAGAAAGAATGGTAACATTACAAAGTGGTAAATGCTTTAGTGTCCCAATTTTTTTTAGTTGACCAGAAAAAACATGAAATATCTTCAATTCAGTTTATTTATACAGTGCCAAATCACAACGCCCCACGGCGCTTCACAAGAGTAAGGTCTAACCTTACCCAGCCCCTGAGCAAGCACAATGGCAACAGTGGTAAGGAAAAACTCCCTCAGGTGTTTTTTTGATTACAGGGAGAAACCTCAAACAGAACAGACTCAGTTCTGACTCAGACCATCTGCTTTGGCCATACCAACAATAACAAAATAACAAATAAAAGAAAGCACAACAAAACACATCCAAATGGTGAAAAGCAGAGTCTCAGTAAATGGAATATAATTGATGCATTGGTGTCCAAAGCCACCAATTTTTTTAATTTGCATTTTCCATACTGTCCCAACTTTTTCTGATTTGGGGTTGTACAAATTAATTTGAATAACTGTTGGCAAACAACAGATTGGATTAATTTAGTGTGTTTTCTTCTGGACAGTTAACATAGGACACAAGGGGCCTGATTTACTAAGATCACATATAGCGAGTGCTAAATTGCGTGGCCCTTCCAAACCGTCGTGCACTGGGTTGGAGAACGTTTTGTGGATGATTTACTCAGAATAATTGTGCACATGGCAGCGGGTGGCAACGTGACGTAGACAGCAGTATGTAAATGAGGATTTTGCGTGTGTTAATGAAAGCCATTTATTGAACCTTTACCAAATCAAAAATGAATGTGCCTTGAAAATGGTTTGTCACGGGAGGTGAGCAGTGTTTGATGCAGCACGGTTGCTCAGTGGTTAACACGTTTTCCTCACAGCAAGAAGGTCTGGGGTTTGAATCCACCCATGCCCAGTTCCTTTCTGTGTGGAGTTTGCATGTTCTTCCTGTGTCTGCGTGGGTTTCCTCCGGGGACTCTGGTTTCCTCCCCCCATCAAAAACATGCACATTAGGTTCTGCTCCTTTCTCTGAGCCTGTCTCTACATCTGGAGTTAGTCCCGGGTGCCAGACTGTGGCTAAATGTAATTAGGATGGGTTCAATGCAGAGGACAAATTTTGTTGTATGTACAATGACAATAAAGGCCCTTCTTCTTCTTCTTCTTCTTCTTCTTCTTCAGCACAAGTCCAAATTCAGCACCGCTCGTCTTTAAGGTGAGGATCTTCAAATGCACACTTTGATGATGGGTGCATTTCACAGCACGGGTGATCACTCCGGTGTTAACATATTCTCTTCACTTTCACATAATCGGAGAGGGCGTGATATAGAATGAGAATCATTTGCGTATGTTTTATATGTAGGTGGCTGTCCACGGATGCTATCCATACTGTCCACAGAGCTGTCCACCGTCCTGACCATAGACTGTGGTGCTAACTGCTGTCAGCCACCGTGCGTGGTTGTGCACGGGGGCTGGGCTGGACAGACGCACACAGGACATTCTGTTTATATTTATATTACAAAGAAAGACATGATGAATGTCACATTTAATTTTATTTAGGGAGTATATGTTCTGTTTTGTTAAAAATAAAGCACTATAAATTAATGTTTAATCGTGGTGTTTTCTGTGTTAAAGAAGATTATTGAGTGAAAATAAAGAAATGCAATCCCAAACAGCTCACGGGGAATGACTTTGAATCAGATTAATGCATGTCTGAATTAATTGCGCAACACTGGGTAATTTAGCACCAAGGTTTCAAACGTACAAAATTACAGATGCAATCACAGCCGCTGAAATTGTGTTCAGCCTCAATAAATCATGTTGCATGTGCAAACCTCACCTCCCATATTTTTCCGCACTCGGCTGGACACACCCCAAATTGCATATTCATGAAGGCAAATGTGTTAAGTGGACAATATGCTCTATTTTGCTCATTTGACAGACGCAATCCTCAGTGCGCACTGTTAGTAAATCAGCATGCACTTTTTTTGCGGGTGCTATAGTGTTTGTGCACATTTTTACACCTTTAGTAAATCAGGCCCCAAGTGTTTAAAATGCAGTTTTTTTTCCCACCAAAATACCATTTAGACACTGAGTTGAAGTGGCCGACAAAACAATTAAATTTTAAATTAAATTGATTTATACAACGTCAACTCACAACAAAAGCCACCCAAAGGCGCTGTACACAAGCAGGGTTTGGCTAATTATATATCAATGAACAGATGGTTATGAATGCTATTGTCCATTTCTGATAATAAACATGCCTAAATCCTACACATTGCAGCTTTAAAGCAGGGTTTCTCTGTGCACGGACACAGAGTTGTAGGATTTTGTTGATTTTTAACATAAAACCCCACCCACATTTCACCATAAAAGATGGATTAAAAAAATGGGTTTTTCAAAATATGACCCCTTTTAAAACTGCTGTTGTATGTTGAAAATACTGACACGTGCTAGTGCACCAGATAACTATGAATCATTCCAATTGTGATACAAGCATGAAATTTGGCAAAATATTCTATATAGGTCACTCTTCAAATCTACCCAACTGGCCATTTGAAAATCCAAGATGGCGGTCATATTTTCCAAGATGGCGTCCGGACAAATTTAAAATCCTCCAATCATATTGAAACATATACCATATTATTTGCCTGATCATATGGATTCTAAAAAGGTATAGTTTGGATGAAGTATGACTAAATGTTATGAAGTTATGGGGTAAAAACAGCAAAGATGGTGACAAAGGTCAATTTCAGTTTGTACAGGGGTCAAAAGTTAAAACCTGTTCCAATTTTGCTAAAAAGTGGTGCAAATTATTGGTTGAGTTAATAGGACCAATAAATGGAATAGTTATGGTCTCCAAAGTAAAGGTCAAACAAGGTCAACGTCCATTGGACACTGTGACATATGACATATGTTACCCCGTAATGTGATAACTAAGTATGACAGATGGTGCAAACTGTTCCTTTTTAAAACTCTATTAGCTCAACCAGTAATTTACATCACTTTTTACCAAAATTGGAGCAGCTTTAACTTTTGACCCCTGTACAAACTGAAATTGACCTTTGTCACCATTTTTTGCTGTTTTTGCCCCATAACTCCATAACATTCAGTCACAGATAGTCCAAACTATACCTTTTTAGAATCGTTATGATCAGGCAAATAATATGGTATATGTTTCAATACGATTGTAGGATTCTAAATTTGTCTGGACGCCATCTTGGAAAATATGGCCGCCATCTTGGATTTTCAAATGTCCAAGATTTGATTCAATTTGAATGGACAATTCTTATGAAATATGTAATTATCTGCTGCACTATACCGGTATAAATGCACTTTTGAAAATGTGTTTCCTCAGAAGTACAAACAGGTCAGAGCTTTGATTTAATTTAATCAGAATTTTTTTAAAAATCACACAGCACCTTACAAAACTGCACAGTTGGTCCAAGTACAGGACAGCAAATGGAACAAACCCACATTAAATGCGTGGGCAGATGTACTGCGGGAAATATCCGCTTAGCTCAGCCAACCCTGTTTTAACCATCGGCCCTGCTCACACTTTTAAAAATCAAAGCGTGCACTGAAAATAAACACTTTTCTTTTTCTTTTAAAGTCTAATTGATGACTGCATGTATAGAGAGAATTTCATCTGGCACTGAGCTGCTTTCTAAAGCGTAACATCTGTTTTTGATCGAGTTGACTAATAGGAGGACGTAACAGATTAGTCAGCGTGAGAACATGCAAGACTCCCGCACTGATTGTGAATATTCAGCTTCTCTCACTGTTATATTCGTGCTGACAAACAGCAGCGTTTCATACCTCAAGATCTGGAGCTGTTGTCACCGGGGTGCCCTGATCAGAATAGTACGTCACAAAAAACGTTTTAGCAACAAGATCCCTAGAAAGAGCACAGATTTATCTGTCAGTAGCATGAAAGATGAAGAGAAATAATCACAGTCACAGTAAAACAAGCAACATATGTCCTAGTGCACATACAGGCCCTGCACAGACTGCAGCCTTTAAATATTAAATTCTTAATTTGATGCACATTCCTGAACCGGCCAGCAGGTGCCAGTGTTCAGCAGGTGACGGCACAACATGCGATCTCTTCCTTTTCATGCATTTTCCGGACCAATGTTCGAAACAAAGGTTTCCAAAGGCTTTGGAACAGCGTTTCGAGTTTGCCATGAATAATTTGCAGTACCGATGAAAAGGTTTAGTATTGCCATTCACACGTTCCACTATCGTTTAGTTCCGGTTTTACTTTTCCATAGTAGGAACATGACGCCCACATAGTGGTCATCATGTTTCAGCTCGCGTTTGCTAGCTTAAAGCTACAGTGTGTAGGATTTAGGGGTGTTTATTAGCAGAAATGGAATATAGCATTCATAACCATCTGTTCATTAGTGTATAATTACCTGTAACAAATAATCAATGTAACAAATAATCAATGTGCATTCACAAGTTCAGAATGAGCCCTTCATATCTACATGGGAGCGGGCCCCCTCATGGAGGCCGCCGTGTTGCACCGCCATGTTCATACACTAGCCCAAAAGGGACATAATACTCCACCTTTCGCATTTTGCAGCGCGGCAGGAAGACTGAAGAAAAATGAAGAGGAATCAGTGGTTGCTCCTCTACACACTGTCTACTGGATATTAATGCAGGCTAACAAGTTTAATAACCCTCGTTTTTGTGAAACGGAGCATCATACATATTTCTTATCACAAGAGAAGGAAAGGAAGCATCAATCCCCGTTGCCAAAGAAGCGAAAACGTGAAAGGAAACAAAATCATGACTGACGATGGCATAATGCAATCTGCAACCTCACCACTAGATGGCACTAAATCCTACACCCTGTAACTTTAAGTTGTTAGCTCACCTGAAGGCAGGCACCACATCCACTAGGTGGTAGACATGTCTATGAGATCGTACTTAACCTAAACAAAGTTGCTCTTTCGATTGATCTTGTGCATCAAAGATCACCAGATTTTAATTAGTTTGTCCTCGTTACATGCTCTTATAAATCGGAGATGATAGTATTTATTGGTTTTTGAGTTTGTTTACAAAAGCTGGCTGGGATGGACTAACCCTCCCATTCCTCCACATGTTTGCTGTACAAACCCTACACTGTTACCAGTGCAGGGAATATAGGCTTTAAAGGAATAACATTATCAATTTTTATTATTTTATGCAAGCTAATGTTGGTCACGGGTCTCTTCAAATCTAACCAAATTTGTGGTTAGATATGTAAGTCTAAAATGAGCCATTTCAGGGATGAATTTTGCTTTAACTGGTTTAGTGCCCGCACACACGGACATAGAATTATGTAAATTTGATTAACTTAAAACCCCATATTTAACTGTAAAAGGTAGATTAAAAACAGATTTTGCACAATACGACCACTTTAAGCAATTTTTTTTCACCTGTTTCTCTCCAGGTGAAGAGTGTGGTTCTGTCCTGCAATCGTCAAAGAGTACCGAAGTACATCAGGGTAGGTCTGCAGAGACAGAGGGCGGACATCAATGCATTGTTCCAGAGTTTTAAAAAGAGTCCAGAAGAAATGCCAGATGTGTCTTACCTGCGGTGCAGCATCTGTACTGTGAGATGAATCCTTCAGCCGCTGAGGTATCACTGTCTCATACTCCATCACATGAGGTAGAGTCCACACGCTGCCAGCTATCAGGCCTACATGTGTGGAGAGTCAATGTCAGAAAGATGGTGAGGCAAGGAAGGGATGAAGAAAGAAAGAAAGAAGGAAAGAAAGAAAGAAAGAAAGAAAGAAAGAAAGAAATGCCTACCCCAGGAAGAAATGCACATCCATATGAAATATGTAGAAGAGCTCATGTTGCTTCCTCGGACTGTGTGTGAATGTCTCAGGGAAATACAGTCTGAGGACCCTGATCTCTCCGCCCATCTGTGTCTGGCAATATCCTGAAAATTACCATTTGAGGCTGAGAATCATCATGAGTCACAGACCGAGTCACAAAAAACGAAGAAGAAGAAGGGAAAAAAAGGCTCCTAAAGTCTGTGCCTCCAATGAGTGGAATTTATTTATTTATAAACTCTATAGTCAGGATGAGGAGGATACAATGCTTGTTAGAATAGTTTAAAAAAAAAGAAGTCAGATTGTGTTTTCATTGGCTGCAAGACCTTTGACTTCTGTAAACAAAGATAATGTATTAATTAACGCAGATATCATAGCTATATATCGAAATATTGTCTTAATAATAGTCCAATTTGCAGTAAAATGTCTTATTCAGCATCAAGTAGAACTTTTGGCACACTGACCCAGAAGACGCAAAGGGATCTTTGTTGCCACCTACTGATCGAATGGATGAATAGTCAGATAAGGCTGATTTTTTTTTTTTTTAAATCACAGGAGTAAATTGAAGGTTAAATTTTCTTATAAAAATTCTGTATGCTTGTTGGGTGAGGCATACTTGAAAGTGTAGATAAAAAAATGTTTTAAAGCTTCTTTTTGTCAAATGATCTGTGTTAGTGTTTTCTGTGGTTTCAAGGCCACGGATTGTGATAACATAACATGTTTAAACGTTAGAATCAATTAGAACAGCCTAATTGACAGCAAAAAGTCAAACAGCCAACATTAAGTAGGCCTTCACGTGACACACTGAAGAGACGAGCACGAGATTTTTTTTGGCGCCATCTAACGGTCGAGTGTCGACCACGTGGCTCTGTGGCACAGAAATTGTACAATCACCCTATAGACCAGGGTTCGATTCCACGTGTGCGCTTGGGGTTACCTGTCTGTGTCTTTGGACAAGACAGTCGATCTGCACGTCCCAGTCCACCCAGCTATAAATGGGTACCCGTG
Organism: Chatrabus melanurus; assembly: GCA_900302635.1. Classification (NCBI taxonomy): domain Eukaryota; kingdom Metazoa; phylum Chordata; class Actinopteri; order Batrachoidiformes; family Batrachoididae; genus Chatrabus; species Chatrabus melanurus. The sequence goes on from OMMV01018503.1 coordinate 27,982, forward strand.
TACTTTGAAATAGTGCGGACTATGAAATAATGCAGTCGCCAAAATGCTGCATTATTTCATGGCTTAAGGCATGAAATAATATATATACTTATATCTATCTGTATCAGTTTCTCAAATGCATAAATAAGCATAGATTGTTCGAGCCTTGCATTTATATTACATCGATTTTTTTTCTAAATCTTTGTACGTTTTGTATTTGAATCTTTGAATGTCTATTCATGAATGTCTTCTCCAATGATTCACGAGAAGAGTTTCAATAAAATACTAATGGCCGAACATGGACCCTTTATTTAAACTATATAAGCGCTTAATCTCAACTATAACGCTCTGCATTTGATGCCTATAACCATCAAATAATGCACTCTGTAAAAAAAATGCAGCCACGAAATGATGCGGAAATCCACATTATTTCATGGCTGCACATCGTAGTACACCGGCATTGGCTGGGGGAGAAACCTGTGATGGACTGGTGTCCCGTCCAGGGGGACTCATAGACTCATGCAGTTCATGCTATAGTTTTCAGGGATAAGCACATATGACGACCGAAAGGCACAAGCCTGATGGGCCTCAGGGCTTAAAGGTCAGGTACTTCAATAGTGAGACTCGCCCCGATTAATGCCGGTGTTCATATTTTCTATTGTGCTTAAACACAACAACAACAAAACAAGAAGAGACACTCAAAAAGTGCAACACCGGTGCCTTACAAGTCTGACACTGACCAATGCAAATGAATTCTTTGACATTCAGTGACACCATAATATATGGTTCTATGTGGCCTTGACGTTTGATCATTTCTGTCCAAAACTGAACCACTTTATCCTTAACTAACATACAACCCTTCCACTATGTTAAATCTATGTTGGATCCAAACTGTTTGAGTTAAACAGTTATAACCTTGAAGTTGACCTTTCAAGGTCACCCAAGGTCAAAGGTCATGTGACTCATAGAAAGGTGACACATTATTTCATATTAGTGTTTAATAAGTGTATTTTAAGCAATTGCAAAGAAAAGCCATTCTGAATATCACACATATATATATATATATATATATATATATATATATATATATATATA